>CATKHJ010224696.1:0-20704 GCA_949750685.1 Vernicia montana | reverse complement strand
CAGGCTCTGCAAGAAAGTAATATAAAAAAAGAAAGAGAAGGATTGTGTTGGTTTTAATCAATCATGACTATCACATTATAGTATGATCCATTGGTAAGCTTGCAGGTCATGCTCATCAATGGGAGCCAAAAAAGTAGTTTTTTTTTTTTTTTAATTTGGGTGGGGGTGGCTATGGTCCTACACTTGATCTTAGCCAAAAGGCCGAGAAAGGTATGTGGGGGTGGCTATGGTCGGTGATGGGTCATAATGATGTTATTATATTTGGCGTAATACTGTGTTTTAGTTTCTTAATACATGCCCTGACAGTTTAGATCTCCTGTCTGTGATATGTATGTAATAAAATTGGGAACTTCAAATTCTTGATCTTGAATTACTGTAGATTTAGGTATGAGAGATTTGATATCTCTACAATTCATTAACAATAAAATGTGTGATTGAACTAGCAATGATGGTTCATTTGCAGCAAGAACAATGGAAATTCAAGATTGATTAATGGATGGATGGATCTACTCCAAAACAGTTTTGCTCACTCTCGAGTAGCACCATATAATAATATAGCTTCTTGAATCTTGAATTTAATTGGAAATGATATCCACTTTTAAGTATAATTTTTAAAATTATCAAATTAAATTTTATTTAATTTTTTCAAGAATAAATTTGAAATAAAATATCATTATTTAGACATTCATTTCATTAACAAACCAAACACGCCCTTAATCCAATCATCTTCACCGGATGATTTCGCTACTTACATAAATTAAATGGAGTATGAGAATAAAAAGCTGACATTCATTTTCACACTTGTCACAAAATTTATACAATTCAAATATCTAATACATTGAGTAAACCTCATAATCACACTCATTCATGATTGCTGATTGCTGATTGCTGATTCCCTTTTCTTTTCTTTTCTTTTTTCTTTTGCAAAGACAAAAAAAAAATGTCTGTCTTACTATAACAAAACCATTTATAGACACAACAATATCTCACCATTATATGACTTTAAACCTCACCAGCACATTAGAAAATTATTTCAGGTAGAGGTTTGCCTTCAAGGAATAACTTAAATAACACAAGTGATCTCTCAGGCTGAGAGTATGGAACCTCATGAGAAGCACCTCTAATTGTTGCATATGAGAGGAAGCCACCATAAACTTGAGTCCATCCACCAACCTAAAACAAAAAATTAAATTAAATTCTGATATAATTGCTCCTAAATATGCTTGATTTAGCTGCCTCTTAATGAGAAATTATATATATTTTACCTGTTTTCCTGCAAACCAAGCTCTGTAAGGTGAACTTGTATTGAGACCTAACTCCTTTGCCAGTCTATGGACAAGGGTTCTGCTTCCAGTCAATGGAATAACAGAATCTTGATCTCCACTGTAGATAAGTTAATTATAAGGCATAATATATTGTGATAGAAAACCCCATTGATCTTATTACAAACTTAATTAAGTTCAAGTTTACCTGTAAACTAACACTTGAATTCCAGCCTTGATAAGTGATCCAACAATAGAGATTGTGGGTATCTCTAGATTGAGCAGCTCATAATCCAGAATGCTGTTATAAGAAATAAAAATGGTAGCAGTCAAGAAATTTTACTCAAAGAGCTATTATGTATACTACTGTAAAAATTCTTTCTTGGTCTTGTTTTTGTGTTAATGTGTTATAGTAGAGCACAAGAAAAAGTTAATTACTTGCTACAAACTTCCCATTTCCTGACTCCAACAAGTCTAGCATGGAAAGCCTTCTGCACATCCTTTCGATTCAGATAATTCGTAGTTTCATCATCCACACAGACATCTATCCTCTCAGATACTTGCTGCAAATGAAGAATTATAAGCAAAAAAAATAAAAAGAACTTTTTTAAAAAAATGTGGACTTTAAGAAAATTGGAAGGCAAATTGATACATATTGCAGAGAAGACTTACCTGTGGTCTTAAAACTTTTGATTGTGAGAGTATTGATGAAATGCAAACATCAAGAGTAACATCATATTTGTCAACAAATCTACTGGTTTCTGTGTTTACTTGGCTCATAACCCGCGAACAAATAGTTGAAACTGAGTCTCTATAATATTCACTGACATATCTTGAATAGTTACAAGCAGCAGTGAACATTTTGTATGTTGAATCTGATATTAACCCATGTGACCATAAGTACTCAGCTCTTGAATTGAAGTCTGTGGCAAATTCTAGAACAGGATTACCCAGCTGCAGTTGAAGATTTATAATGTGTTACTTTTAACTTTAAGATTCAAGCAATTATCAGAAAGAGAAGTGATCACAATTCAATGGAGAAAAGAAAGGTTTTTTACTTACTGCAATGCCTTTCAAGTGGAATAACTTTTCTTTTTTGTTAATTTCAATCATAAGTTTTGCAAGTTGAGGAATATAGTGACCTGAATTAATAAAAATAAATGAAGCAGCAACATTAAAATCACTTCTTAATTATATATAATTGGTTTAGAAAAGATGGAAATTGAAGTGTACCTGCATAACTCTCTCCTGTTATAAACAAGTCTCTATGCCTGTACTGAGGGAACTTGTTGAACCAATGTTGTAAAAACACAAGATTGTCCCTGGCTTAAGTAAACAACAGAAAAAGTAGCTTTAGAAAGACATATATATATATATACCTATAATTACAAAAACAAAATATGCAGACCTAATTTTCATTTTATAGAAGTCTTATGAATAAAAAAAAAAGAAAAATCTTCAAGATAATGTGAAGCTGGTAAATGAAATTTATAATAACAACGCAGCTTGGAAACAGTGTTCTAATTATAACTTTTGAAAAGCTTATAGTATGCAAGTAAGAAAAATAATAGCTTTCAAAAACCTAAAATTCAGAAGAGAGCAAAAAAAAGATGTTCTTTCTTATTTTGTTAGGTGGGGACAAAACACTGTTTTAGCAGTAACTTCATCATAAAGCAGATGCAGTTTAATTGTACTTTCTCAATAAACCATAATTTTCCCAAGTTTCAAAGATTTTTGCCTTTTTGGTCAAAGAATTAAAACATACAAAATAAATAATAAAGGCAATAATTTGACTACAGCTTGTGCTGCAAATGATATTAATATAACAATTTTCTTTTTTCTTTTTGTTTCACTTAAGGAAGGAATGAAGGTGCTGAATTTGATGGGTTATACATATACCTGTTGCCTCATCATCCACTGCCACATATGAGGAGCTATCAGTTGCATAAGAGAACCCCACCCCTACTGGTGTCTCCAAATATAACATATTTGCTTCTGCAATATATTTATATATATATATATTTATGGATATTAAAATGTTGATTTCTATTGAATTTACACATACATATGCAAATTTATAAAAAAAAAAAAAAAGACTTGATATTTGAGTTTTATAATTTATATATACCTCTGTTCCAACTATACTCATTTCTCACCAAAACCTTCCCATTTGGTCTAAAAGGTCCATTTTCAGAGAATGCTCCTACTCCCAGAGAAGAACAGCCAGGCCCTGCAATTAACAGAATTTAAGATTATTATCAAAGATAATTCCATAATTGATTTGAAATCCACTTTTTTTTTATTTTTTTTATTTTTTGTATATTAGAAACATTTAAAGGGGAACAAGGGTGTTAAGATTTCAACTTTTGATTTCTTGTATTACGAGGCAGACACTCAGCTACTGAACTACCCCTGATGGTGAAATCCACATTTTCAATTCAAAGAATGTAACTTTGTTTTCTCAATTGAGTCAATTTTGAAGCATTAGATGTGAGGAGAGAAGATACTAACCTCCATTCAACCAGAGAACCAAAGGCTTAGAAGCTGGATCTATTTCTGCTTCAACAAAGTAATAGAAAAGAGTTCTATGCTTCTTGTAATCCACAGTGACATAACCTGAAAATTGTTGAAAGCCGACATGGGGTTGTCCAGGAAGCCTAATAATTTTATCAGAATGAGATAAAGAAGACTCTGCTCCTATAGAAATGCATAACAGAACCAATAGTGAAGACATTGCCATGGCTTTCCGAGTTTTAGAATACATAATTGCAGAAGCAAAGAAAATAAATGAATTGGACAGAGCAGTTGGGAAGATAAATACTCAGTTTAAAATGTTTCTAAGTGGAGGACACAGAGGTAAGGGTGGGGCAGTAAATAAATAGCAATAGGCTTGTATTTTATTATGATTACAGTTCTTGCTTTTTTATTGCAGGCCTGAAAATGGTGTTGAAAGAGATGTGTGAGTGTGAGAGACTCATTGTTTAACAGCTGAGTCAGCATTTATGGTTAGCATTTTGAAAAGGAAGAGAGAGAGAGCGGAATCAGAACCTGCTTTATAAGAGACCCAAAAATTTATTTTCTTTCAGAAATTAACAGTTCTCTGCTAATTTTGTTTGCTTTTGTTTTTTCTCTAGGGCTTAACCAACCAGACAAGTAGGCTTCCATGAAAGAGAAAAAGGGTATGTTCTTAGAAAGTCGCTTTATAAGATTACTTTCCATTTTCTCAGAAATTGAGAAAAAATTGGGCAGTATTTATTAGTTTCTCAATGGGAAAATATAAAATCTTTCTTGAAAGAATGTGGCAGCATCTTTGATGGTTATTGGCAAGATTCAACAGTTTTTTCAGTATTCCTTTTTGGTTTTTCCAAAAAATTGGTTGGTTGATTTTTACCTTTTCTTTATCTATCTCCAAGTACTATCCCAAATCTTGTTTTCTAATTTTGAGAAAACTTGAAGATTGATCGACAGAAAAACTAATTATAATGGGGAGGTTTTTAAGATATATCAATCACCAAATTTGAAAATAATTTATTCTTTCTAAATGAAATATGTATATATAATTATATATCAAAATCGGATATGTATTTATTATTAGATTATAATTAAAAATCTGAAATAAGTATATCCTGAAAAGAAAAAAAAAAAAGGAATAGAATGATTGATAATGAGATTTCTTCCAATATACACAAGCCACAATTGATGGTCCTTTCAAAAGTTTAATAGAGGTCAAAAATCAAAATGTAGTCCTGAGTCTTTTCTTGATATCTTTTTCTCACATTTTCTTTTTGTACTTATACGACATTGAATTTGTTCCTTCATAGACCTTTTTAGTGAAATGGGTATTTTTTTTTTTTTTTAAGTATAATATTATAATTAAATATAATAAGGTCTCCACCTTCATTTGCTGCAAAATTTTCTCTCACAAAAAGAAAGGTCCACAAACACACCACATGTTCCCCATCATAGCTGCACAAACACCCCATAATAGCTTCTAATGGGTCCTCCTCTCTTAGTTTGACAAAATCAGATTAATTAGCCGAAAATAAATAAATAAAACTATAAATCATGTGTTGTTATTTTATGTTAAAATAAGATTGAAAATGTTGAATCTAACCTAATATGGATATTATAATGTACAAAAAGAAATTTCTAAATTGATATATAAATATAAAAATGCTCACTGTTTGGACCACTCTAATAGAAAGGATGAAGAGAGGTAGGGTTTGTGCTTGTCTGTTCACAGTAAAAAGGGAAAGAAAAAGCTTAAGAAGCCAACAAACAAACAGCAAAAGGACAAAAATTCATCCCTTTGGTATCATGTTTTGGCATGGTCATGCTGCTATCCAACTTGCAAGAAATGGACCCAAATGTACTAACACAATTAGGCCCTTCTTGATAATTTCTATCATGACTTATCACAGCATTCTCACTTGTTTATTCGAAGTCTAATTCATTATCCCAACTAATACTAGTATAAAATTTGCTATTTTTTTAACCCTTTTTTTTTTTAGTTAATTTTCACTAGGATTCAAACATCTAATCTTTAGGTTTTAAGTATAACTTACTACTACTATGAAACCAAATTTTTTAAACTTTTGTTATTTGGAAAAAAGATATCTTAATTTCGTACTTATAAACATATTCTAGTGGTAATATATCTCTTAACTTGACAATAGATCCAAATTAGAGTTGTCATTCCTGCAATGCTCGCTTTGACAGTGATAAATAATCCAAGAAATTAGTAGTTGGTCAAAAAGGTATTCAACTATTAAATTAGTTTTTTTTTTAAAGAAAGAAAATTTTGAGTTGAAATTTTTTAAGTATATATAAAATTAGAAGTGGTTGTGGGCATCAGGATTGGAAAATGTGTGATAGTGGTTGAGAGTATAAGTTTATGTTGGCTTTCAAGTTCTTGCAATGAAAGCAAAGGGTTTTTTCTTTTTTTTGCCCCTTCTTTTGTTATCTTTTCCACTTAGCTCCTTTTGATGTTAATTTATATTCGTAATTGAAAAAAAGCTCACCAACTTTTTCGATTTTACCAACTTTTTCTATGTTAATCTTGCAGCGGATTGGATAGCAGATAAAGCTTTGTATAAATATTTACCCTTACATGGGTTGATACTCAGCCTTCAAGGTTTGCCAATTTGTTGTACATTAATTCTTGCTCTTAATGGAATCTGGTTTTCTCTGGCAAAAAAAAAAAAACTTTTTCTATTTTATTGAAAAATGGTTGCCTTTACTAGCTAGGCGTGGATGATATGTCACATGCCACATTTACCAGCCATATCAGATTGGCTCCGGAATAAGATTTTCATGCTCTCCATGGTCCATACAGTTCTCTATAAAAAAATTTAAGTTGTATATTTTAAACATCTTCACTAATTTCCATAAAGGGAAAAAAGGTAATTGAGATTGATGAAAAGAACAAAAAGAATAACATAAAGATTTTATTACAGGTTACAACTATGAATAGAAAAAAAAATTATTACAGGTTTACAACTATCAAATGTGCTTGTTTGCTCGTAGCTCCAAGAAAAATTTCGTATGTGAATAATAGTTTTAATATTCAATGAGAATAGAGGTTTCAACCACTAACTAAAGTCATTAGAGGAAATTTTAATTAATTACTTTTGTGGTCACAAATTATAAATTTAAGAAAATATAAGGATTTAAAATTGAGAGCTTAGAACTTTCCAACAAACTACAAAATCTTGAAGTTCGAATTAAGAGCTAATTGGAACGAATGCTATTACTCAATTTACTTGAGATTCTCTTATATTAATAAATGATAATTATGTGTGCCAAACTACAAGTGAAAAGGGAGGGCTATATAAATTTTTACCAACTGATTTCTGTTATCTTACATTACCTGTATAGCTCACAATAAATTAAGAACAAATCAAACTCTTTGATTAATGTTCGTCAGTCTTCTGCCTTGTTGCAAAAACAAGTAAGAACAAATCAAACTCTTCAATTACTCAATATTTCTTTTTCTTTTTCCTACTTGACCAATGGCTTTTCATCGCCTTTTGATCATATTCAGCCACTATTTCCATGCATTTCCTTGTTGGCGAATAATATACATCCCTAAAAAAATATTTCAAAATTGAATGGAATTCCCTCAAAAAAAATAAATAAATAAATAATTAAATGGAATAAAATATTGCATTACTAGGCATTGCAGAACCAACAATCAATACCAAGTTAGTACACAGGAATTTCTGAGCATTTAGAGAAGAGTTTAATTCACAAAAGAAATTGAAACGATGCTTTATGCTTTGCCTTAGTAAACGTAAGGATGAATGCCATATCTGGCTGCAGGCTGCCCAATTAAACTGTAAACAGATCATATACTTTTCAAACATTTCACTTCCATATTCAATCTATCATATTAACAGCTTAATTACAGGTTCCACAGCTCTGTCGAGCGTTACAATGATTACAGCACTGATCTTAGCATCAAATATCAACTATACCATTAAATATGACATTGCCACGTGGCATGAAAAAAATTCCTAGAAAATGAATTGTGGCAAGCAGCAACAAAATTGAATGTAGTAAATAAAAAAAATGAGAAAAAAATAGAAAAACAAAAATTACAAACATAAAATCAGTGCAAGCATACTACACAGGTAAAAGGAAGAAAATTTAACTAATCAAAGTGAATTAATATGAAGAGGTCTCTGAATCTGCAGTAGATTTATGATTGGCAACTACGCCAGAAGAAGGCTGGTCAATTTCTTTCCGAGATGCTTCCCAAAGTTGTTGCTCTATGCTCAACTTCCTCAGCTCCAACAAGCCTCGCTCAACTGCAACAATGACACCAAAACAACTTTTCATCCAAATAGGTTGTCATTGTCACATATCTAAACTGTTTCAAAATTCAGCCTTTTCTTTGAATTTTACAACTAAATAACAACCACTAACATGGATGAGAATTTTTCAAGAAGTTGCACCAGCATGGCAGCACTGGGTTTATAACTACAATTAGGTGCAAGCAAATCTCATCCTTATAACATCACAATCTTAGTTTTCTTGTGAATATTAAATGTTTGATTGTGTTTAGTTTCTTTTCTATTCACCATGCCATCTGTGATCAGATAAAACTGACAGTAGAAACTGAAAGATTAATGAAACCGATAATGCAGTTTCTTTGATGCATAGCTCTGATACATTATCATATCATGGTCAAAGTGCTACAGTAACAAGGCATTATTCACCCCAGTTGAAAGATATGAGAGACAAGTGCATCTGTCATACATAATCTGGACTATATTATCTCTAACCAACGCGTAACAGGAATAGAGAAAACTCATATGAGTGCTTGTTTACTTGAAATATTTACTTTATTATACGTAGATGGTAAGAAGCATAAAAGAGCAAAGGTTTACCATCCACAGCATCATGTGAAGTTGGAGACTGCCCGCTCCGACTGATCCAAAACTGAAGCCGCTCTTCTGCAATATCCTCTTCCACGCCGTGCACTTTGGCTCTTCTCCAGAAGTATGTTAGCCATGCCTGCACATAAAAGAATTAAGAATTCATTAATTAACATAAATATAGTACTAATTAACTGCCCACAATATTCATAACTCCAGACTAAGCAGAAGTCACGCTCATAATGAAACTTGCTTTTTGCAACTAAATAATCTCAAGATGTCATAAACAATCACATAATCTGAAGAGGTTTCTGACAAGCAACCTTCCATGAAATCCAAAAAAACAAAAGAATAAGAAAGATATCCAACCCAAGGAATATTTATGATGACTTTCAGTTTCAAAGATGCAGCAAAATTTAATTCAATAATTCCCTCTCCAGATAATGGAGAAGAAAAGGGTGAAAAGTTGGGCAAAAAAAGCCTTCATAACAGGCAGATGTAAAAATTTCTATTAACAAAAGTAAATTTTGAGCAATCTGATATTGCTTAAATAGAAGATCAGTTTGTATATGCCAAATATGATACATGGTATACTATTCTTGTTTGTTGTTATAGCCACTCTTACCATTATAATATGTGCAAGACCCATTTATTATTGGCAACATTTAGGCTTTAAATTAAACTTTCAGGCTGCAATTATTAAAAAAAAAAAAAGTGGGAGAACTGGTGCCTAGGATTCCTCTCTTGCCTAAAAATAATTTCTTGGAACATCTGTCGACAGAGAAATAAGATTTGCAATCTAGGCCTTGAGAAAGAGATCATAACAGAGCACATTTTCTTAAAAAGGAAGGAGCACCATAACCATATTGAAAAAACTAATCTTCTCCTCTTTCTTTCCCACTTGCCAGTGATCAAAGAAGAGAGAGATAATGACTTTGTACCACATCAAAGGTTTCATATAATTGCCCATACAAGATGAAGAAGAAATAAATGAAAAAACAAGGCAACTAACCTCTTTGAAAGTAATATCTTCAGCCTCCTCTTCACTCAATTCTGAAGTTAGGAAGCCGGCTGGAATATTAACAGGAATGATATCCAGTCACAAGGCATAATACAATTACAATAATGAAAAAGATTATGCTTCTTACCAAAGGCCTCAGTAAACTTGGGATCAATGGATGATCTCAAATCTGAAAAACCATACAACACAAGGAAAAGGTAAATTTCATCATAGTGGCTATGGACTGACTTGAAATGAAAATTGCAGAAATGAATTAATTTTTCAAGAAGTGATTAAAAATCTCAAAATAAATTAGCATTACACTAACTATATCTCATATAGATATAATTTTATCAATTAGTTCAAACAACATCCATCAGACAGAAGATCTTAGAATAAATAGCTAGGACAATATATAGTTAACAGATAAGATTATAGAAGAAATTTCAATAAACAAAATTAATGATCAAGACACAGAGAAAAATATGAATGATAGATATATTTGAGATGGATTGTCAAACCATACTTGGTCGTCTGTGCTGGGCCAATGCAAGAACAACAGCATCTTCAACCTTAAAACAGAGGTGACAAAAAAATAATTAGAATAAGTAGAGGAATACTTTCCAAAAATAATCTTTTTAGAAAATCAATAAACAAAACAGTATTTCAAGTGTAACACAACAGTAAGATGAACCGTTACAATCATGAAATCCTTCAAATCCATGTCAGAGGAGCAAATTTAAAGCACACTTAACTCTCAAAATGACTAACAACATTTACTCAAAGATAGATGTGCATGAACTAGAACATTAGCTAATTCAGAAAAATACAACCCACAAATGAGGGCTTCAAGGAAAAATTCCGATTAAACCAACTGATGATAAATAGAGTTTTTGGTTAAAGGATGAAAACAAACCTTTAAAGAAGCCAGTTCCCTCAATCCCATTTCAACTGAAAGCATACTCTCAATATTTCCTTCTCCTGTTAGATCACTCAAATCACGAGAAAGTTTACTGCTATCTGGATCATCACCACCTGTCCCATTAAATATGATATTTTAGCTTAACTAATAGCTAGTAATAAACAAACTACATATGCTTCAGTAATAGAAAATAAGTTAATAATCAGTTAGTGAACTAGCCTCTATCCAAAGACTCCTCCTTAGCCTTTTGTCCAGCAGAAATGACTACTTCAAATGGAAGAGGAGCTAGAGCAGACCAATGCTCATGCTTTGATGCAGCTACAGCAGCACAAATGCCTAAAGCAGCCACAGAAGAAAAAAGTATCAGTTATCAATAAAACATCTAAGGATGCGAAAACACATTAAGAACACAGCCCATTTTGTTCACCAAGCTTGGATAATGAGAAACAAACTTATTCTGCCAAGGGGACGGTAACATTAACCATCCAGTGACAAGTAGGTATTATGATAGTAGATAACAAAATCAACAGACAGTAAATCCATCAAACAACCATATTACATGAAACAAGGAAGCAGGCAACAGAATGATAATGATTCATTAGTTATTAACCAAAACGAGGATAAAAACAATGGCATCCATAATCATTATATTCTATGTGGATAAATAGTCCGGAGAACCATCAAGTCACTATGGCATATCTAAAAAGGTAAACAGGATTATTCCTCAGTATCTGTCTCTACATGCCTCATCAAGGAAAGAAAGACATAAACTAAAAGCATGTCTATTTTCTCTCTTAAGCAAAAAAGTATCAAGTTGATTACCATGCTGTACAGCTAAACCCCAGTAACGAGCAAGCCAACATCTCTTCAAGACCACTTCCTCCTAAAATGAACATATAGATTAAAATTATCAATCTATACAGAAAATTATAAATCTTACTTCAATTTCAATGTACAGACCATCTCTTCCTGAGTCAAAATCATTCTCTGTGTCATCGTACGAAGAGCTTTTGCTTCAGATTCTGCTTCTTGAAGCTGTTCCACAGCAGTTCCAGCTCCCTCTTTCAAGCTCTGATTAAAATAAGTGAAGCAACTCATGATATTGTAACAAAACTTGATAACAGTGAAATACAACCAGTGGTGTTATTATATTTTACCTCAAGTTCTGAACGAAGGGCTGTAATTTCTTCATCTCTACCATCTTTAGTTTGTTTTGCAGCCTTGAGAGCAGCCTGCAATAGGGAGTTTTATATAGTTCAATGAAATAGCAACTGCCAAATTAAATTAAGCACCAAAAATGAAAGAAAGAGAGGAGACAATAGAATATTTTAGCAGTAGCAGGTCTCATTGATAAAATTAGCACAAAGCAGGCAAAATATATGAACATGGGAGAAACAGCTCACATCATGGCCTCTTATATTCCGGAAGGTCATGGAAAATAAAAAGGTGAAACAAAAACTACACAGCTGTTAAATTCACATATACTCCACAGCCATATATAAACCCAGCTCACCTCTCTTTGACGCAATGCTGCTTCCTTCCTGCAAATATATAATAAAAAATTAGAATCAAACATCAAATGAACAGCAGCACAGACAAAACCAACTAGGCTTTACCTGCTCAACAGTTTAGCTTCTAGGGATACACCTTCTCCAAGTGCAGCTACCTGTGAATATAGAATTGGAAACAGAAATAAGTATCTACATAAACACATCCATGTCATATGAAAATCCTATTTCTTTTCCTTATTGCCCTTTTCACATCCACAGTTAAGACCAAAACTGATACTTAGTAATAAAGAGTAAGAAACTACAGCAACTTATACCGGTACTAACATAATCAAATAAGAAGGAATTGTGAAAATAAGAAAAATGTTTTTATTAACTGATACAATTAAATGACCTGTTTCTCAAGCTCCCTAGCTCTAGCTTCCGCCTCTTCATGTCTTTCTTCTGCACGACGAAGCTGTATAGCAAGCTCAAGCATAAAGGTTAAACATCACAAAACATGGCCAGAATGGCCAATTATATTTGAGTGGGGGATTGCACACCTTGTCAAGTATAACTTCATTCTCTTCTTGTAACATATCAAGCTGCAAAATTTAGCTGATGTTAGCTTCAAGTATACTTCTTAGCTATCCCATTCATAGTTATCTCCATTAAATCAAGGAGATTCTGAGTTTGTTATGAATGATTGGTGACAGTGGCATACCTCATCACGAAGAGCTGAAGCTTCATGCTGATCTCCTGCATCTTTTGTCTTGAGCCGTCCCACATTTGAAGTAAACCTGCAATAAGTGGCAACAACAAATTTTAATTAAATAAATGTATAGCATCAACTGAAGATGAAATTAAGAACATATTAAGGCTTATTAACCTCTCATTACACTGAAAATTTTTAATTGACTGATGGATGAGCTAATTGCACCCATTCATGAAGGCCCAAATGCACATAATACCACAATTGAAAATGAAGAAACTGATGGTACTTATGGCCCATTAAAGGCATTGATCAGAAAACTAATCAAGGTGTAGGACAACAACATAGGTAACTCAAGTTTGTTAGAGACTCAGGTACTAAATCATAAACATTGTCAAAATCTGCAGGCATGCATTCAAATTTATCCCAAATTGGGAAATTTAGCTTATGTTTTTGGTTTACAAACTAAGATACAAACATGCAAGTGCTCCTTTCAAATGGTTGACTAATGTCCACCATTCATGGACACTCTCAGCATTCTCAAAAAATAAAATTAACAGAACATAATTATTTCTTAATTTTAAGATAAAACAATAATCATCATTTATGATCAGAAGTCTACTGAGAAACAATTACAGGTTAAGGCTATTAAACAAAATTGAATCAAGTTAACATATGCATTGTCATAGGATCGCAGAAATCAAAAGTGAATTTTGGCACTTCTTCAGGACTTTTTTTTTTCAATAAAAAGTCTCAGTGACACATCACACATCCAAGTTCTCCACAAAGGAAGTTCAAATCAAAATCAAAGCATTCTTGTATGTGCCATAAGATTCATCCACATCTATTAAATATAAAAACAAATAATACACGATATAAAAGAATTTGCTAACCTTTTTTCCCTACTCCTATTCGGAGGCTCAATGGGAGGTATAGACATGGGAGTTCTTAACGATGGTTTATTAGGTGGCACCAATGTCCCTGTCCGAACAGACATTGATGGCCTTCCCGCTGATGTGGAGCGTACAGAAGGAACATGCTCTGCAAAGTTCCGACCTAACTAATTAAAATATCAAAATTCCAATTAGCCTTAATCACGTCAACGTTAACACTTCTTCAAAGTTAAATAAAAAATAATGCAAAGATAACAAAATTAGATCTCTAAACTCAAGTATCAGCGCACCAAAGTGAAGTTCAATAAAAGTATAATTATATAGAAATATTAATTTCCTTTTTTCCGCTTTCTAATTTGATCGTTAATTCAACAAAACATTAAAAATACTTGAAATCACAGCAAAATTTGGAGATCTATAATTTACTACATAAACACTGCAAAAGTAATAATTCAAATGCATAGCGAATAAGGCGTTAAGCTCTCTTAATTACCGCAGGTGAAGGAGATCTATTAGGTCTAGCAACCGAAAAAGAAGGTTTCATACTATTACTTCCATTATTATTAAGACTGCTACTGAAACTAGACGGAGCAGGAGGTGGTGGATCGCTGAATCGGAACCCTAGATCATCATCGTCCTCATCATCATCGGCAGTCTGCGACGCCATCACTTGAGCAAGACGCTGAGCTGCAGCCTTCGCAGCAACGTTTTGAGTGCGTTTGATGGTAGACATACCTGTCCCTAGCCGTGAGCTAGGGTGCGCCGGAGACATCGCCGGAGAAGACGATCCCGTGCTAGAGCCACCACTCCACTGCCGCGAGTACACCGGGCTTCCCGTCCTTCTCCGATCCATCTGAAAAGGTAATTTATATATGTATGTATAGATGTGAGTGACTAGGTGACAGTGAAGCGAAGATTTCGATGGAGCTGGATTTTTTTCTCGGGAAAATAGGAGGAGGGTTGAGAGAGAGAGAGAGACGGAAGGTGGTTTTGTTTTGAGTCGAGGTCAAGAGAAAAGAGGAACTGATGTTGAAATGAAATTGAAATCTAAATATATGGGATAGAACGGCACGTCGTTTGATTCTAGGTTGACGCCGATGCGATTTTCGCGGGAGAGGAGAAAATGGGGGGACCCAATCGTTAAAGCGAAAATGTACTGACGTGTCCGATTCATTCAATATCGTCCGGTAACTCGGCGACAGCTGGATATGTTTTGGACAGAGAAATGTTTTGGCGGCGCGGTAAATTTGTAATTATTTGGTCAACATTTTGTTGGATAATAAACCACCACACACATCCCCTGATTTACCTGACAAGCGGGACCGCTTTATTTATTTATTTTTATTTTTATTTTTTGCCAAAGTTATTTTTAATTTAAAATTATAATCATAATCGTTATTTAATTTCGTTATTCCTTAAGCAGTTAAGCTTATATACCTGTCCTTGGAAAAAAAAAAAAAAACTTATATACCTGAAAAAAAAAAAGTACAAAAAATATATGATTTGAACTTTTACATTTTAAAATTGTAAAACTTTTTTATAAAATAAAATTTATAGTTTATACGATCAATAATTTAAGATTCATAATTTCAATATCGACGTATAACTTATGTGGTAGTAATGACACTTATATTACTTTAATACTAATATTAATTAATATCATTAGCGTTCTAGATTTTAAAATTAACGGTGCAAATAACATATTTTATCTTACTAAAAAAAATCAAACTATAAAATATTTTTTTTATTTTAAAAAAAAAAAGGTGCTATAATAGAAGAAAGAAAATTCATTAAAAAGGTTACTAGTTCGTAAATTTATAACTTTTTTTCAATCCAGTCAATCGACTTTTTTTTTTTTTTTTTTAAAGAAAATGATAAAGTTTAAATCCCAAAATTTATCTGAAATGAAAGAGTATAAAGGAAAAATCTTTTAAAGAGGATTTGCATTTATCTCTTTCGTAATTTAATCACAAAATCATCTTTATATATTTTTGTCCTTTTGGCCATTGGTTTTGTATTTTGTTGTTTTGGCTATTGGTGCTTTATCTTTTTTGTATGCACCAACAAATTTCGCTTACTAGTTAGGTACATTTCTAAATATTGCAAAGTACAGAGGTTTGGTTTTTTTTTTTTTTTTTTTTTTTTTTAGTATTGAGAGAGAGAATCAATCATGCGTCTATTGCCCATAAAAATATACACTTACCATTAAAATATACCTCGACGTGCAAAGTACCGAATTTATTTAACTTCATTTTTTATATAAATTGATATTTTAAAAATCTGACCAATCATTCAATCCTATCAATTAGATAATAATTCTATTTAATTGGACTTTAATTTTAATTTCAATTTATTTTTCATTTTAAAAAAATAAAATTTTAATTTTAATTTTTTATAATATTTTTAATTTATTGAAACTGATTCAACTTATCAAAATAATTAAAAAGACGATTCGTAAATTTTTTAAAACGCTGATATAAAATAAATATATCTATGTATGTCTCTCATATTAATAATTCAGATATTTAAGTTTCATGTATCCAATATTTGTATGAAAAAATTTATCTTTTCTATAAAAAATAAATAAATAAAATGACATTTGGGAAAAATAATAATTGTAGTGATATTGAGATGGTATATGTAAAATTAACTTAATTTCAAAAATTTAACATCGCAACTTCACAAGTAGTAATTCTGTTTTTTTAATATTAGAAAACAAAACTTTATATTTATATTAATTTTCTTTGCGTATCTTCTTTATAGATAGGAAACTTTAGTTCCCATCTAAAATTGAGTCCATTAGTAAATACGTAATTATAAATAAAGATTACGGGTATATATCACTTTGGTAAGATTATATAATTATAATTATATGTTTGGCACGTAATTGAGTATAATATAAGATAATTTCTCTTTTCTTCAAAAAAAAAAAAAAAAAAAAAAAAAGCACATGAATGCAACCATCAGCAGCTTATAGATCAAGGAAAGAGGGCATGAGTTGATAATTAATTTTAGCCTAAGTTTAGACAGGTGTATCGTATGGTTACTTTGATTTAAAACACAGTAATTTATTTTGTTTTATAGGATGAATATGATAGTGACAACTAATAAATATAATTATTATATTTAAAATATTATAATTAAATTAACCTGCTATTATAAGTAACTAATTAAAAATGAAAAATGTTAAAATGATTTAAGGTAGTATTATAAATTTATGTACTATAAACTTTACGAAAAAATAATTTAATTTACGAAAAAATATAAGAAGATTATAATTTTTCATAAAAAAATTATTTTTTTGTAATTATGAAATTATTTTTCTTTTTCGTTAATTTATGAATTTTTTCGTAAAGTTATTCTTTTGCACAAAATAAATCATATTTTTATAAAATTAAAATTTTTTTCGCAACTAAAAAGAATTACGAAAAAATAGTTTTATTTATGAAAAAATATAAGAAGATTGTGATTTTTCGTAAGAGAGTCATTTTTTTTTGTTAATTATGAAATTATTTTTTTTCGTTAATTTAGAAATTTTTTCATAAAATTATTATTTTGCACAAAATAATTCATATTTTCGTAAAATTAAAAAAAAAATTGCAACGAAAAAGAATTACGAAAAAATAATTTAATTTATGAAAAAATATAAGAAAATCGTGATTTTTCGTAAGAGAGCATTTTCTCGTAATTATAAAATTATTTTTCTTTTTCATTAATTTATAAACTTTTTTGTAACTTGTTAATTTACATAAAAGAAGTCAAAATTTTATAAAATCATAATTTTTTTCATACCTAATAATAATTACGAAAAAAATATTTAATATACGAAAAAGTATAAAGAGAATGATATTATTTGTAAGATATCAATTTTTTTCGTAATTATGAAAATTTTTGTTATTTTTTCGTTAATTTAGCTACTTGTTCGTAACTTGTTAATTTACACAATATGAGCTAAAATTTCATAAAATCATAAATTTTTTTCGCAATTAATAAGAATTGAAAAAAATTCTTATAATATATGATAAAATATAAAAAAAATTGTATTTTTTCAGAAAATATCAATTTTTTTTTATAATTATGATTTTTTTTTTAAATTTAGCTATTTCATTTGTAACTTATTAATTTACACAAAACGAGCCAAAATTTCCGTAAAATCATATTTTTTTCACAACCTGTTTATATAAAATTGTTGATTTATGTAAAATGAGTATTTTTTTTTATAAAATTACAATTTTATTCATAAGTATGAAAATTAATTCTTTTCTTAATGAAATTTTACTAATTTTGTTAATTTGTATTGTATAAGTTAAAATTGTTCTTATTTTATGTATGAAAAATTGATAATATATATAAAATTTGTATATTGTGCATGTTTATACTTATAAAATCTATTTTTTTTATTTGGCTTAATTTTTTCTAAAATGATATTCATATTCGAGTTCAAGTTAAATCAAGTGACACTATATTAAAATAAAGAAATTTAATTTTGAATTATAACACGAATAACTTTTAATAAATTTACTTAAATTTGAATAGTTTATGAAAATTATTTATGAAAAATAAATAAATAATTAATTTTTTTATTAAGTTCGATCAAACTAGTTAACAATTATAATAAGAGTATAAAATATTTGAATTTGGCTTGAACCGTCAATTAACCTAGTCGAATTTCAACTTGACTTCATAAAAGTTAAATTTATATTTAATACTTTGCAAACCAAGTTTAAATAGCTTACATGGTATGCTTGATAGGTGGTAAAATTTGACATGATCTGATATTGTCACACCTATTTTAGTTCGAGCATTAATTGCAGCACTTACAAAAACTTTAAAGCCTATATCCTAAACCTCAATTTTGAGTCGTGTCATTAATATTTTCTATATTCTATTTTAATTTTTTTTCAACTTTTAAATTTTCGAATGACAAACCAAAATTAAAATGATGTTTGTTGTTGCATTTTTAATTTTCTACTTTTTATATAATTTTGATACGAATAAATAACTAAAACTTATTAAATTAAAAAGCAAAGACATATAAATAAATTTAAAATAAAAATATTATTATTTTAAAATAATATACTTATATAAAATTTTAAATTTTAATTAAAAAATAACGTTTTTGTTGAATCATGAGATGATAGAATATAGGTATTGAAAAGTATTAATTATTGAATAAAATAATGGTCAAATAATAATAAATTTTGTTAATATCTATTATCAATTTTTCATACATAAAATGGCTAACTTACGAAAAATCATAATTTTTTTATATTTTTTCGTAATTCTTTTTAGTTACGAAAAAATTTTTTATTTTATGAAAATGATTTATTTTGTACAAAATAATAATTTTACAAAAAAATTTATAAATTAAAGAAAAAGAAAAATAATTTCGTAATTACGAAAAAAAAATAACTCTTTTATGAAAAATCACAATATTTTTATATTTTTTCGTAAATTAAACTATTTTTTCGTAAAATTTATAATTGCATAAATTTATAACACTATCTTAAATCATTTTAACATTTCTCATTTTTAGTTAGTAACATGCTATAATTTAATTATAATATTTTAAATATAATAATTTTATTTATTATTTATCATTATTCTATTGATGATATAAAATTACTTTGTTTTAAAACAAAGTAATCAAGCTGCGTAAACAATAATTAAGCTTCATGGCCATTGGCCAAACCGATAATAATTAACAATTACTTCCGCAACCAAGAAAAATTACAAAACTTGAAATTCAATCAACCTAGCTTTCTAAAGAAAATCCATGAAATGAATTACTGATCCTAACACAAACCCACTGATGACTCTCACTCAAGCTCATCATCATCAACTTCCAGCTTCAGGTTTCTTTTGAAGAAGGTTCTCTATCAAGTCTGCAGCTTCCTGGACTGTTGTTATGTTTTGAGAGTTCTCCTCTTCCACGTTAATGCCAAATTCTTCCTCTAATCCCATCACTATCTCCACCTGCATTTCAATTTAAATTTAATTAATAATAATAAAATCAGAACAGAACCTGACGAGCAAATAAATTGATTAAGGTCATATTATTTGAACATTATATATTATATTTCATTACAGCATAACAAACATATTATAAAAAAGGCTTACAGTGTCAAGAGAATCAGCACCCAGTTCTGAGAACTTGGATGCAGGGGTCACCTCTTTATCCGGCTTCAAAGCCAGCTGTTGTCTCACAATGTCACAAACTTTCTCCACCGTCTCCGGCTTTGCCTGCCAATTTATACAACTATTATTTTTTATTATGTACATTAATTGAACAATAATTTTGCCAATCATCATCAGATTTAATTTGGTTAGTCTTTTAACTCTCTTTAATAATGTAGAGAATAGAGTTACATATTGTATAGCTCGTAATATTATTTTGATATCTCCTAAGTTAATTAAAAAATGAACAATAATTTCACAATATTGCCAATGAAAAGGCAAATGTGCAATGGTGAACAGGGGAGGGAGAGGATATAATTACCGCACAGGAGACACGGAAGCGGGTGGCCTTCAAAGAAGGGAATCTACTATTTGCCCAACTCACTGAAACCAACTTTAAACAAGTTCTGTTTGCAATCTGTACCAGTAACAACCACACACACACCAATTTCACAAAATGTACTTAATTGTTTGGTAAAAATATGGTCTTTCGACCAAACAGAAACCTCGAAAAAAGGTTAAAAATACAGCAAATATAATTAAATTGAAGACGAAAAACAAGGGAATAGTGAACCTTTACCTGACAAGTGTTGTTGGAATGGTGAAACAGAGGTTGGAACCTAAGACAAGAAGCTGAAATCGAAGCCATTGAAGCACACACACCCAGCTCAAGCACTTAATAACTTGGTCAAATTAAAAGGAAGTTATAATATAGATAAAGAATTAGTAAAATTAAGGAGTTAATAATTTGGATAGAATTTTTATAAAAGTTTGCAATTGAAAGGTGAAATTAAAAAGTGATTTGGAGATGGAAGGGATCAGAGAGAGTAAGAGATGTACGAGTGGAGAACATTCACTCTCGGTATCAAGGC
>CATKHJ010224541.1:0-17585 GCA_949750685.1 Vernicia montana | reverse complement strand
CCCCCATTTATTTTTCATGTAAATTTATGCTTTTCCATGTAAATTTTTAATTAATGCAATTAGTTAATTATTTTGGGAGTAAAGGAGCGATTTTGTGATTTCCCTAATACCCATAAGGGTTAGAGGAAATACTCTCCTTTATTTGTGAATGTTTAAATACTCGCTCTTTAAATACTTGCTCTTTATTTTTTCTGTCTCATAAATTATGCCATGCTCATGCATTATTATCATCAATATACGTCATCCATGAAATCCTTTTTCAAAAAAGTCAAATCAAATTAAAATACCAAATCGAGATTATTTAAAACTAAAAACCTAGTTCCCGAGCCCACACTTGGTTCGAAGATTAGTGATTTTATCCTTGGGTAAATTAATTAAAAGATTAATAAAATTAAAGTCAAATTGGGTTTTTCCTTAATTTTTCCATTTAAAATAAATTAGGGTGGCGACTCCCGAATCCTTTTCAAAATCAAATCAATTTTCCGAGACGATAGCCGCTTCCAATCATGAGCACCAAAACCCGTTTCTTAACCTCTCTTAAAAATCGCTCTCGCCTTTCCTTAAGGCAATCTTCCCATGAGCGAGGGGAGGGGCGTTCGGGCGAGGCCTCACACTTCCTCATCTACAAAAACAAAATTAGTGGTAGCTTCTGGGTCAGTTGGTTGAGCAAGAGGAAGAACATCCTTGACAGCGGAATGTACCATGCCAAAGGTCTGACCTATAGAAGTGGAGGAAGGAGGAAGTGCCAGTAATTCAGGCAGTTTAGGTATATATGGCGCAAATGGTGGCACCTTTAACTTGAGTAATCGCATCACCTTAGACAGTTGAGATTTCCCTTTACCACTAGCTGGAGCAGGGACTTATTCAGCTCACCTTTAACTAACAGGGGTTGCCTTGCGAATCATAAAGCCTTTAGAAGGCGGATTCGTACCAGTCGCATTTATTTTTTTTTTGGAGCAAGTTGGCAGTCTTGACGAGCCCCCTCCTTCTCTTACCTCTACTTGCTTGAGTCTCAAGGGCTTTCCCCTTCTTGCCAACAACATCCTCAACTTCTTCTTTAGAAGGAGGCTTCCAATCCTCATGAGTATGAGACATGAGTTACCTAGTGGCCTCGTTGATCACCGACAAAAATGCACCATCACTATAGAGACGAATTTTGACACTCTTGGTCAGCTCAGTAATGCCTTTGTAAGATGTCCCCTCGAGGAACACTGCAGATAAAATAAACAAGTCAAATTTTAGTTAAGCCTATATGTGTCAACAAAAGTAGAAAATCAAGAAAAAAGACAAGGCTTACTACGAATGTCTTTTATGGTTAAGTTCATGGTCTTACATTGTGCATTTTTTATTCTAAAAGCAATGCTCAACTTCTTCACATCGTAGGAGCAATGCTCATGGACGAGGGTATTTATGGTGATGAGCTCCCCAGGGATCAGGTCCATGGGGTGTTTGGAAGATTGAAGATAGCTGGAACCATCATCAAACTAGGGAATTCAAAACCTTCCCCTTTCTCACCTCGCCTATCAGTTACGGTCACAATGGCAAGCCGGTTGGTCCAATCAAAGATTTTGTTTTCCTTACCAAAGAAAAGATGGCGACTTGTCCTTGCTGAAGTACCCCTAAGACTGTTCAATGGGGTATAAAAGGCAAACAGAGACACCTTTCAGAGGTAGATTGTACTCTTCATTCTCTCGCCTCCATTCTCTCACTAAAATATATTCAAGCTAGAGAGAACAAAAATCTCCTTCTCTCTGGCCACTGATCTAAGCTCACATTGACTTGAGCGTTGGAGGGTCTTTGTCAGGCACAAAACTTAGCTCCTTTGACTATGTTTGTTCACCTTGCAAGCCCATAAACTCAAGCCCACACAAAGAAGTCCAATTCATTATCACCTTCCTTGATATGAGACTGATATGTAGTTATTATAATTTCACTGAAAATAGTTTATATCTTCCAATAATATTCAGTTAGTTGTGTGATCCATAACGGGTTATGATCCTTTCATGTTTGTATAAATATTACCTACATGTTTTTATAATATCAATTGTTAATTTGAAAAGAAATAGTTGAAAGTTTATTATATAATAATTTTAAATTTTCACGAATGAATAATTATTTATTATATAATAAAATATTAATCATTCATTTTAAAATTAACAATTGAAATTACATAAATACCATAGGTCATGGTTGTAAAACATGAAAATATCTTAAATCAAAATGTTAATGTTTAATGGATGGCTAATGTCAAACATGACAGTAATTTACACATCAAGATTTTTTTTTCTTTTTCAATTAAAAAGATATATTTTTAATTAAACCTTTTTTTTAATGTTCAAAACTATATATAATAGCTCAACTCAAAATAATCATTAAATAACTTAGAGTTTTAGATCTCAAACCACACCCCAACATGATTAATTTAAATTATTTTAGTAGTTTCAAGTCAGTTAATATATATTCTTAACATTTCAGATTTCGGAAATCAAATTTTTAACTTAAACTCATCTACTAATAACTCTTTTTATACATGAAAATTTAATTAATGAAGTATACAATAAATATATATATTTTTTCATAAATTCTTCTAATCTCCTCAACATTTAAATTTAAAATTTATTGGGAGACAATGCACTCAATTTCTTAGTCTAATAACCTTATTATTTTATTTTAAAAATGAGTTGTTGAGAGAGAGAAAAAAAAAAAAAAGAAAGGGAAAGTACATTTTAAAAATAGAAAATGAAAGGAAAAGTTAAAGAAGAAAGATTTCTTTTCTTTATTCCTTGGATAAAAGGGACACCCACGAGAAATTTTTTTTTTATAGTATATATATATATATATATATATATATATATATTAAGAATGACTTTAAAATCGGCTTCTAGGATTATTATAAGAGTAAAGAGACCTCATGTGACAATTTACTATTTACTTTTTTTTTTTTTTTTTGCCCAAAGAAGATAATAGTTGTTAATATTAATGGGGCTTGAGGTCCAGAAAAATATAGAAGAGATAAATTACAGGGAAAATTCACACCAAGGGATTGCAAATGGACCTAGGGTCCATAGATAATAAACCCATAAAATGGTTTTCAACTATGGGCTTAAAATCCAATAAACAAACAGCCCAAAGGCTGAAGAAATGACCACAATGCCCTTGATCAACACCTGCCCACCCAAAAGCCAATACCCAACCAACCAACTCAAGCTCCGCCGGCCTGAAAGAGCAAGCTGCCGGTGGTCAGAACAAGTAGTGGACTACTTCTGAGCATCGACAGAGTGATGAAGGATTGCCCTGCCATCCCATAATCTTCCAGAAACTCAAGCTTGTCCATCGCTAAGGATCAGAAACAAGCACACAAAATCGGCCTTGCAGCCTCCTACACAATCCTGGCCTGAAAATAGAAACTGCATAAATGAAGGTGAAGACAGCAACTAAAGGAGAAAACAGAGAAAAGCCCAGTACAGTATCACCCTCGTCAACCATCTCTTCCATCTCCTCCCTTCTTCCTTCCTTCCACATACACCAAAGAAAAAGGAGAAGAAACGAAATCCAGACTTGGCCGTAGTGAAAGTCGGTAACACCACCGTAGATCAATAACACCAACAGAGTAGCTAGATCCCACAAAAGGGAAAACATATGAGCCCACAAAATCCAAAACACAATGGTCTTATTGAAAACTAAAGGAACAAAGAAAAAGCTAAAGCTAAAGAAAAAAGGAATTCCCCGCCGATGGCCGTAGCCACCAGGGGAAACCCTGAGAGCTAACCGAAACGGCGCAAATAGAGGGTAATAAATCCTAGCAGAGAGAAAAGAGATTCACTATTTACTTTCATAAATACAAAATTTGTACTTTTAATAAAAACTAATAATTTATTTATTCTATGATTTTTTTCTTAAATTTGTAATTTAATCAAAATTTACCACCACCACCACCACCTCATTATAGTTAACATTCTAGTTATCACTTATCACCTTGATCATTTTAATTATTTTCATAGTGTCACTAATCATTAATTATATGACAATGAGTACTATTTGTCCCAATTTTTTGAAATGTTAGGAGAGCTTATCAAATAATAGCCCCGATGGTCATTGCGGTTGCGATATGCCAGTCATGGTCGCGATTCTCATATCACGGTCACAACATGTTCATTGCGGTCACTATTTAGAACTGTTCACATGACTGTTCCTTCTAATATCGTGGTCGCTAAACCTATTTTGCGGTCGCGATTCTTCCTTAACATTTTGCAAATTTCAGGCAGAGAGGTTCGCGGCCGGCTTCGCGTCTATGGTCGCGGTCACAACTCTCTATCGCGATCGCTACTTCATTGTCGCGGGTGCGAATTATGTCCTGCAGTCCCACTTAACAAAATAACCTTCCATCCTTAAGAAATTCAATCCTTATTCATTCATACACGTAAACTACTACTCATACATATGGTCAACAAGTAACCTACATGAACTTGGGTATTACGGTATCCTTACATTTCCAATTCAGTCCGATATAACACTTGAAACTCACTTGGCTTAGTTCGCGAAAAATTTACACAAAATCTCATAGCATGGCAACACTCATACATTATTCATCCATACTTACTATATAGAAGGCTTATATATAGTTGCGGTATTACATTCTCCCCTTCTTATTAAAAATTTGTCTTCGAATTTTCTCGTAAAGAGGTTAGTCCTCAAATCATGAATTATACTCACTAGCATGCAAACCATTATACTTTCCCATCACTTATACAATCTTTATTCTATTTACATGATTAAGTCTCATAGCGCCTCTTATACATACCACATCATCATATACGCAATTATTATACAATCATGGATTAACTACTCATTGTCATTCATACTCCTCATAGTCATATATACATATCATGTTCATTACACTTATATTAATCATTACATATCTAAGTCCCATTAGTTAATACAAACTTTAATCTGATACAATCCTATTACATCCATATATTTCTTTACATAATAAATATCCATAATGTCATATGAAATCATCATGGTCTTTAGAATCTTTTAAAGCTCTCTTCCTCGAGGGCAGTCCTTGATAAAATGACTGGGCTTACCATACCTTAAACATGCCCTCGCAGCAAATCTACATCTCCCTTCATGCTTTTTCTTACAAGCAGAACATGTAGGATACTCATATCGATGCTGCACCAAACTAGATGTACTCGTAGCTCTTGAAGTAGAATTCACTGTAGTATTCTTAGTCCGATCTTGAGTTTGACCTTCCTCTTGAGGTCAACTTTGACTCATAATTGAAGCCACATTCCCATATGTCCTCACTTGTGAGCTACTTTCCCCTTTCTTACTTTGACTATTCTGACCTTTTGACTTCTTCTTTAATTCTTGATCCTTATATGCTCTTTCTTCCTTGTATCTTGCCTCTAACTGCTTAGCTTTATCAATTAACTTTGATAGAGAAGTAAACTCTGTAGCACACAGAGCATTATACAATAGAAGTATTAATTCTCTTTTAAATTTTTTAATCCTTACTGCCTCAGTTGGAATAATTTCCGGTGCATACTTGCTCAATCTATTAAATTCTTTAGCATACTCAGTCACAGTTATGCCTTTTTACCTCAACTTTTTGAATTGAACTCTTATATTCTCTTTTTCACCCTCAGCCAAGAATTCATCCATTAACTCTTGCTTAAACTTTTCCCAAGTTGGACGATCTTCTCCATATAATCTATCTTTCACTTTTTCTCGAAACCAATCTCCTACATAACTATTCAACTGAACTCCCACTAGTTCTATCACTCTAGCATCTGAACAGGGTAATCTTAGGACCAACTTGTCCATTCTTTCAAGAAATTCTTGTGGTTCTTCACCTTCCTCACCATTGAACTCTGGTGGTCTCAGCTTCCTAAAATCATAAATGGAAACTCCCTTATCATCTAACATTCTTCTTACTACACATCTAGGTGCAAGCTCATGCGGGGGAGGCAGATCCTGTTGCCTCTCTCTCATCATCCTCTCTCTAAGGAGTCGATTTTCTTCCCGTAACTCCCTCATCTCTTGTCTTATAGTATCCATATCCTCTTGGGGCACATGTTCATCTCCTACTCTCATATGACATCGATTTCTAGGCAGCATCTATAAGATAACCACACATATAAGAGGAAGCAACACATATGACATCGCAGATCTATCATAAGGAATGACATCAATTGACATGAAAAGACATTCCTAAGCTTCATGGTGTTACACATAACCTATGACTCACTTTGCCTCATATAGTATATTCTAGACTTTAACTTTTACTCTGATACCACCTTTGTCACGACCCAACTTCTGAGTCGCAATGGTCCTAGGACATGGGTAGGCATAAGGCCATCGAAAACCCGTAAAACCCATACATACTATACAATTCAATACAATATCATACATCTAAACCATAGTCATCTTATCATATTATCACATATCATTTCATATCCCAAGATCCGAACCTGAGCACATATACACTTATTCTTCTCATCATTTAATCATCAATAGCATCATAGAATTTATCAATTAATTCATACTTATTCTTATTTCCATATAACTCTTATTACATGCACAACAATTACAATCCTCTTTTAACACCCATGGAGCTACTAAAATAATTTTAACATATATATGTACACATATATCAAATGGAACTTTACTTTAATAAGAAAATTCTCATGTGAAAATTGATGTTTGAGGAACCACTTGCTCACTATGCTGATCTCCTGAAAAATGGAATCACTAATGAGATAAAGCAGCGAATAAAAAATATGCTACCATACTTGTGAGGCTAGGTATTTCAAGGCTAGCTCACAAGGATGACTCATACTTACTTATCACTTGGCTCATATACTTATATTTATGAAATAAAGGATATAAGAATTATAATAACAATGAACTTTAATGTTCGAAGATTTATAATTAATCTTTGGAACTTGAACTCATATATGGAGTATCTACTTTATATATACATGATTTCTTGTGACTTTTAACTTATGGATACTTGGGTCTTGTATTCAGATGAATATATATTATAGTACTTTGGATTACGGATCTTATACAATTGATCTTTAGAACAATAGTTCATATAGGTAGACTTTGGTATTACATAAATTAAACATATATAAACATAAGTTATTAAAACTATAAGGAACTTTAAAAACTATAATGTTCTTTGGTTTTATGGAAAACCTGAATATGTTTATTTTAAAATCACTTAAACAAAATATATAATAATTCTTTATTCATGTAAGATTCAAAATAGAAAATAACATATGTCACATATAGATTTTGGAGGCTCAGTAAAACTTATAAGCTTATACTTTTTGAAATACATATTTGTATATATATGTATATCTTATAATTGAATACTTATTTTCAAACATCTTGAAAAATCAATATTTCATATATAGAAAAAGGATATAAGATTTAAATATTAAATACTTTTAATTTAGTATCAAAGAAACTTAACATAAGTAAAATACATATATGTATACAAAAGATGTTTTGTATACAATAACTCATATAACTTTAGGGAACATGAATACTCATATGCCATAATGTCGAGATCGATGACATATAGGCGATTTGATTTAGAAAATAAATGGCATAAGGCTATCTTGTTTAATGATCAATAGGCTTACTTATCACTACATTTCTCATCGACAAATAGGGTTATATACTCATGGACTGATAACTCTATTTTCTTAAAGTTATTTTACCTGTTTAAACTCAAATTTTGGTCCAGTTCTTGAGAATTTAATAATATTATTACTTATTTTGAAGAATAAATAATTCTAAAAATTTATAAATAAATTATAAAATATTTTTAGTATTTTATTTTATTTTATTTTGCAGATCAAAATGATATTAATGATGTAGGTAATGATGTCATGATATTAATGATGTAGACAATGATGTCATAATAATAATGATGCAGGCAATGATGCAAAATGGTGGAAAAAAGAAGATGAAAATTGCCTATAAATAGGCATTATCACTCTTCTTTCAAATTATTATTCAATCAAATAAACAAATATTTAGATAAATTTATATTTTCTTAGTTTCATTTCTTTTTATTTTTATTTTGATTAAGAAGAAAAGTTTTGGAATTTGTGTACGCCAAAAATTTTAATAATGCAGGCAATGATGTCATGATATTAATGATGCAGATAATGATATCATAATAATAACGATGCAGGCAATGATGCAATATGGTGAAAAAAAAAAAGATGGAAATTGCCTATAAATAGACATTATCACTCCTCTTTCAAATCATCATTCAATAAAATAAACAAATATTTAGGGAGATTTATATTTTCTTAGTTTCATTTATTTTTATTTTCATTTTGATTAAGAAGAAAAGTTTTGGAACTTGTGTACGCCAAAAATTGTATCCCAAAAAGAGTTTTTTCTAAACTTTTATTCTTTAATTCAATAATAAGTTGTTATTATGTTTTCTATTATATTGATTGTTGATAAGGAACAAAATATACCGATTGAGTTATGAAGTAAGATGGACCCGGCCCAATTTAAAGTACTTAAAAGCCCAAAGACTAATAGAAGAAAGTCAAATAAAGGCCATTCAGTTCGTTTCCAAGTAGAAAGCTGATAATATGTAAAACACCATCCTAATCCAAACCGGTCAAGGTAATCCATACTCAACTCATGTAAAGACTTGTATCCTATAAATACCTCAAGAAATCAATCTTAACAGGTACATGCACTTATATACAGTCAATACAGAACATTGTCCTCAATCTTCTAAATTGAGTCAACCATCTAACTTGACCGTTGGAGTGGCGCTTTGCTAGGCACCCAGCTTAGCCCACCTGACTCTTGTTTCTTCTTACAGGTCACACCAGCTCACATTCAAACTCAAGCAAGATTGAACAATTTCACCCCGATCAGAATTAACTTCATCAAATTGGCGCCGTCTGTGAAAAACGATTAGTAAAAAATCTTTCCTAATATTCTCAAGTTGTGACCCATAGAAGAATTCAATCCCAAAATATGACTCAATCAAAAGATAATAATAATCGAGAGAATTCTCCCAGAGATCCTAGGAGTTCCCAGATTCACCCAGAGATGAAAAATCATACAGAGACTCATGTCATCCCATCTGGACGAACTTCAAATACTAATATGGCATCCATGCTACAACAATTGGGAGCTATAATCCCAATCCAAAGCGGGAACCAATATATCTTACTAACTCCCGAAGTTATGTTCACCTTGCAATTGCTGCTTAGCACTTTGCAAACTCCGCAAGCTACTCCAACAATCAATACTCAGGCGAATACCGAAGTAGTACCAAGAGTAGATCTTACTCGAAGACTTAACTTCGATGAAATACCACTAGAAACACGAAATCAAGATCGTGTAGATGAAAGGAGTAGAGAGAAAGTAAGATCAGAAATAGTCAGACCTGGGGATAACAATGGAAAAGAAAATCCTAATCAAGGGCGAAGTGATCAGACAACTAGTAGGAATTGAAGTAGAGAAGGACATCCTCAGCGTTCAAACAAGGCTAATCCAGATAGTCAAAATAATATAACAAAGGAAGGAAGACGATCCAGCAAAAGGGCTAGAAAGGATGGAAAATCTCTCTCCGAGTCCTCCAGTCAAAAAGCAACTAGCCAGAAGAGAGATGAGGAGATAAGAGAGACCCTTAAAAAGTTCTTAGAGGAGGTTGCTGAGGATAAAAATAAAAAATCCATAGACAAAAATCTCAAATTGGCTCTAAAATCTCCTTTCACTAGATCCATTCAAGAATACATAATGCCCAATAAATTTAGGCCCCCAAATATGAAAAATATGGTGGTGAAACTGATCTAAGAGCCCATGTTATGGATTACAAACATGCGGTAAAATTACAGACAGGAAGTGATGAGGTGATGTGCAGAGCTTTCAGAGGGTCTTTAAAAGGATCAGCCACTAGGTGTGAGGCCTCGCCCAAACGCCCCTCTCCTCTCTCAGGAAAAAAATTGGATTTTGCCTTAAGGAAAGGCGAGCGATTTTTAAGGGAGGTTTAGGTACGAATTTCGGTGCTCACGCTTGGAAGCCGCTATCGCCTCGAAAAATTGATTTTTTTATTTTTGAAAATGATTCGGGAGTCGCCACCCTAATTTATTTAAATAGAAAAATTAAGGAAAAACTCAATTTGACTCCAATTTATTAGTCTTTTATTAATTTACCCAAGGATAAAGTTACTAGTCCTCGAACCAAGTTGAGCTCGGGGATTAGGTTTTTGATTTTAAAATAATCTCAATTTGACACTTAAGTTTGATTTGACTTGAAATTTGATTTCATGGATGACAAGTATTAATGACGATTATAAAGTGCATGATTATGGCATATTTATGAAATATATGGGAAAATAAAAGGGCAAGTATTTAAACATCCATAAGCAAATGAGAGTATTTCCTCTAGCCCTTATGGGTACAGGAAAATCACAAGATCGCTCCTTTACTCCAAATTAATTGTCTAATAACATTAATTAAAATTTACAATGTACAATGGAAAAATAAAAGGAGGAAGAGAATTGATTGAGATTTGGATTTGAAACTTGGATTTAGATCTTTGCCTACGTACCCCATTGAATGGGGATCAAAACCCACGTAATTCATTCCACAGTGAGGTGAAAGGGTTTAAGAATCGGTCAGATTTGATTGGATTGATTTGGTTTGGTTTGGGGTTTGAGTGATGGTAAGATATTATACCTTCTTTTTGGGTTTGTGTGGTGGGAGAGTGGTTTTGCAGGAGCGGAGTTCCGTTTCAGAGAATGAGGTTGGTTTTGAAAAAAGAGATTAGTTTGATAATATGGTTGCTTAATTACCTAATTTTAATTAATTAAAAAGATTAATTAATTAAGGTGATTAATTAAAAAGATTAATTAATTAAGGTGATTAATTAAAAAGATTAATTAATCAAATTGAGTTAAAGATTAATTAAGATTAATTAATTAAAATCGAAGAGAAATTAATTAATTAATTAATTAAATTAATTAGAGTGATTAGTTGAAATGAGTGTGAGAAAATTAATTAGAGAGAGAGAAAATGGAGCAAATGGATAGCTATCAACAAGTGCTCAGGGGGTAAAGAGAAATGGGAAATGGAAGGGGTATTTGTAGGAAATGAAGGTGGGTGAAAAGACCAAAAAGGGGCTAAAAAGTGGGCTAAAAAAGGGGCAAAAATGAAATTTTCAGGACAGGATGGGGACCAGTACTGGACAGTCCGGCGGCAGCTAACGTGGCAAGTACAGTGCGAAAGCTACTACAAGTTGGCGGCTCCATCGGGCTTCTTGGCAGCAGTCGTAGAAAAGGTTGGCGGAGCCATCAGGGGCTCTAGCGGACGACGCTCAAAGTCTGATTTGCAGGCTTTTTTTAAGTTTTCGAGTCAGTTTTTGAGATTTTTGGGTCAGTTTTTTGGACTTCTGAGATTCTGAAAAATTATCGGTCAGCTTCGGTGGACTCAAAATTAATTATCGGACAATTTGGCAATCAGATTTGAGAAAAATTCGGTCAATTTTGAAAAGGTGTTGTCTGGTACAGAAAGTCCAGTCAGATTCGAAAAAGTGTCGATTTGGATAGAAAAATATTTCGGCCAGTTTTGAAGAGTTTAGAAATAATTTTGGAGGTGCAAAATTGAGAGTTTACAGTTGCCCCCTCATCAAAATTGTCTTGTCGGTAAGGCGATTCTGATGATAGTGAACTTGGGAGAAGGGATGATACAAGAAACTAAAGTGATGTCTAGGTTAGTGTTGGACATGTTTGGGTGAGAGGAATGGTTGAAAAGGAATGGTATAAGGAACCAAAGTGATGTTTAGGTCAGTGCTTGGACGTATTTGGGTGATGGGGATGGTTGTAAAGGGATGGTATAAGGAACCAAAGTGATGTCTAGGTCAGTGTTTGGACATGTTTGGGGTGAGAGAAATGGTTGAAAAGGATGATGGCAAGAGGAACCACAAGGACATTTAAGCAATTGTTCCTAAACATTTATGGATGGAGAATGTGACTGAGTTTTGATAAATCAACGGGAGAATGGACCACAGGGATGTTTAAGTAATCATTCCTAAACATTTATGGGTGGAAACTTGACTTGATAAATGGAAGCGAAAATAAGAACCAAAGGGGTATCCAGGCTAGTGGCTAGATATTTTTGGGTGAAGGATGTGGCTGTCTTGGATAAAAAAGCGAGGGGAGGAACCAAAGGGGTGTCTAGATGATCGTTTTTAGACATTTCTGGGTGAAGAATTTGGTCAATTCAAAATAAGAGGGAATGGGAAAGGAACCACATAGATGCCTAAGTGATCGTTTCTAGACATTTATGGATTGATGAATAAAAGAAGATGTTCTCGGTAACTTTGGGGAGAATTCAAATGATTGGGATAAAAAAGGTGAGAGCCTCGACCTATGGCGAGTCGGCTCGAGTGATTTTGAAAGATTCTGGTAAGGGGGGAGCCTCGACCTATGGCGAGTCGGCTCGAGAGATTCTGAAAAGATGAGAGCCTCGACCTATAGGGAGTTGGCTTGAGAGATTTTGGAAAGAGGAGAGCCTCGACCTATAGCGAGCCGGCTCGAGAGATTTTGAAAAGAGGAAAGCCTTGAATTATGGCGAGCCGGCTCGAAAGATTCTGGAAAGAGGAGAGCCTCAGCCTATGGCGAGTCGGCTCAAGAGATTTTGAAAACAGGAGAACCTCGGCCTATGACGAGTCAGCTCGAGATATTTTGAAAAGATTTTAGTATGGAGGGAGCCTCGGCTTATGACGAGTTGGCTAGAAAAATTTTGAAAAGAGGAGAGCCTCGGCCTACATCGAGTTGGCTCGAGAAGTTTTTGAAAAGATTTTGGTATAAGGGGAGCCTCGGCTTATGACGAGTTGGCTCGAGAGATTCTGAAAAGAGGAGAGCCTTGGCCTATGGCGAGTCAGCTCGAGAAGTTTTTGAAAAGATTCTGGTATAAGGGGAGCCTCAGCTTATGACGAGTCGACTCGAGAGATTTTGAAAAGAGAAAAGCCTCGGCCTATGGTAAGTCGATTAGAGAGATTTTGAAAATAGGAGCCTCGGCCTATGGCGAGTCGACTAGAGAAGTTTTGAAAAAGATTCTGATATGAGGGGAGCCTCGGCTTATGGCGAGTCAGCTCGAGAAATTCTGAAAATATTCTGATATGAGGGGAGCCTCGGCCTATGGCGAGTCAGCTCGAGAAGTTTTAATTGATCAGGTGGATGACCCTTTTTGACTTATCTGAATCAGGTGGAGGACTTAGCTCTGTGCAAAGGTTGTTTGAAAAGGGGAACCTTGTTCTGTGCAAAGGTTGTCAGTTTGATTGAAAGACATGAGTCTTGAAGGTCATATTTGGGATTGTTTGAAAATGAGAATGCACGATAGCGTATGACTGCGCATGATCGCACTTGCATGTATGTTTGTGCATAGATGATGCATGTTTATGTATGCATATTTTGGTATTCATGGACATTTTGTTTAACTTTTATGCTATGGATGATTTGTGATGATGCATGTAATGGAGGATTGCATGGATGCAAAAGGGTGGACTGTCAATTTATGCTATGTGTATGAGTGTAATTTTTCATGTGATTTTCTTGTGTCCATGAAGCCGTATTTTCAGCCATTACATGCATTTATGGACTAAAAAACTCGAGAAGATGGAGAGGATTAATTTGGGTGAATACGATATTGCATCGTTGGTGACTTTACGAGGAGTGCAGGTCGACTAAGATTTTATGAGGGCTTGCTTTTTGTTTTAAGACCCGGTGGCCCGTGTTTTCTGTTTTGGTGCTGCCATGGAGGAGCTATGCCCCACTTTCAAATAGTTCAACACCATATTCAGCTGCAATCTACAGGCAGTCCTGGTAGTGCCAGAGTTCAGAGTTGGGCATTTTTAGACTTTTCAAGAGTTTCTGGACCTACCCCCAGGATGTTGGTAGTCGGATGGTCAAGGAGTTTCAGGACCCCAGTGACTTTGGAGAATTGAATAGGCAAAAGCTTAGGATGAGGGCTCTGTTTTTTTTTTTTTTTTTTTTTTTTTGGTCTGATAGCTGGGTATCTGTTTTTTTTTTAGTTCTACTAGTTGGGTGATGCTGGAGTAGTGGATTTGGCACTTTAGATGGGGTAGAATCGTACTGTGGCTGAGACTGTTTTAGCTTGAGGTTGTTTGGCCAGTTGAGAGAGAGTGCCAGGCTGCTCTGCTAAGTGACATCGATGATGAAACTATAGAAGAAGGGGAGACTTTTATAAGAGAGACCAGAGAGGGTGACTCGACCTTCGGGGGAGACTCAATGAGCTACTGAGGGTTCGACACTACAAGCTACACTAGTGACTGAGACTGTAGTGTCAGTGACAGAGAAGGTTGTGACTGCAGTGAGGAGATAGGGTGACACTACAATGGTGGTTCAAAGGAGGGTTACTGCAATCGGCGCAAATAGGAAGATTGTTGTTTTTAGGGTCCAAAGGTGAATTTTAGCTGCAGCAGCAGGGACTGGTTCCTGAGCTACTACTATGCAGAGGAGGATCTCTGGGAGCAGTTTTGGAGCTGCTGACACTTAGGGTAGGCTTTTTGATATAATTGTAGGGAGTAGTTCTGGCTCTGCTAGTACTTCTACTGCTGCAGCAGAGAGAGCTACAGAGACTAAGATGAGGGGTGTGACCATTGAGGAGATTGTGGTGGATTCTGATTCTGACGAGAGCACGAAAGATGTGCACTGTGACTTCAGACATGATGATGACACTTGTTTTTGTCTTGTAGTTGCTTAGGATTTACTGTGAGTTTCCTGTGTTCGCACATGCCTGCAAGTTGATGTGACTGCACGATACATGATAAGCTATAGATGATATTTGGAACAGGCTATCCTTTTTTATGATGATGGATTGTATTCTGTAAAATCTAATCATCATTGTATAAAGACATCTTTCATTTTTGCTCTAATTTATGCCTAAGCTACCCTTTCGGGTTTTCAACTTAGCGAGCATTTTCTTTTTATTATTATTTTTTTTAGCAAAACAACCAAGTGAATGATGTATTTTGGCACAAAGAAAATGAGAATGCGATGCTTTGTCATGTGAAAAAAGTGCTTTGTACTATGATTTGGACAGCACCCGAGTCGGGCTGCCTATGTATCCCTTACATCATTTTTTTGTCATTTTCTTTTAGGGAGAATCAGGTCCACGTAGTTCTTGTTACAGATGCATTTAAAGATAAAGAAACTAGTTGCAGACAATACTTTCAGATCTTTAGTTAGTCCAGATTGCAAGGATTGGGGAATTCGTTCTCGTCCACATCCAAGAGGATGACGCCTTTGTCAAATAGAATCTTCTTGAGTACGTATGGTCCAGGCCATTTTGGTCTGAACTTTTCTCTTGGGTCGTGCACAGGAGCTCGAATCTCTTTTAGGATAAGATTCCCTTATTGCAACCCTCTATTCTTTCACCTTTTGTTGAAGTATCTGGCTAGTGTGAGGCCTCGCTCAAACGCCCCTCCCCTCATTCGGGAAAAATGTAATTTTTTGCCTTAAGGAAAGGTGAGCGATTTTTAAGAGAGTTAAGGTACGAGTTTCGGTGCTCACGATTGGAAGTGGCTATCGCCTCAGAAAATTGATTTGATTTTTGAAAGAGATTCAGGAGTCGCCACCCTAATTTATTTAAATGGAAAAATTAAGAAAAAACCCAATTTGACTCCAATTTATTAATCTTTAATTGATTTACCCAAGGATAAAGTCACTAGTCCTCAAACCAGGTTGAGCTCGGGGACTAGATTTTTAGTTTAAAACAATCTCCATTTGGCTCTTTAGTTTAATTTGACTTGAAAATTGATTTCATGGATGACAAGTATTAATGACGATTAAAATGCATGAAGATCACATATTTATGAATGCATGGAAAAAGTAAATAGCAAGTAATTAAATAATTGCAGTAATTAAAATTTACAAGAAAGCATAAATTAAAATAAAAGGGAAAGGGGATTGATTAGGATTGGGATTTAGATTTGAGGCTTGGAGTTAAATTCTAAGCGTGTCTACGTACCCCATTGGATGTGAATCAAAACCCATATAATTCGTTCCACTGTGAGGTGGAGGGGTTTAGGGATTGGTCAAATTGATTTGATTTGATTTGGGGTGATTTTGGGATTAGTGAGAGAAGATAATGTACCTTCTCTTTGGGAGATTTTGAGTGGGTTGAGTGATATTTCAGACCAAAAATTTGTTTTATCAGTTTTGGATAATTGATTTAAATTAATCTTGGAGAAAATTAATTTAATGCTTTGGTTGCTTAATTACCCAATTTTAATTAATTAAAAAGATTAATTAATTAAAATAATTAATTAACCAAATTGAGTGAAAACTAATTTAAAATTAATTAATTAAAATCAAAGGGATTTTTAATTAATTAAAGTGATTACTCAAAATGAGTATAGAGATTAATTAGAAAGAGAGAGAGAGAGAGAGTAGTAGATAGCCATCAATATTAGCTCTAGGGGTCTCTTAAAATAGTGAGGGAGTGGGGTATTTATAGGAGATGGAGTGGGGTGAAAAAACCAAAAGGGGCTGAAAAAGTGGGTTAAAGAATGAGCAAAATGGTTATTTTCGTGAAAAGGGGAACAACCATAAGACGCGCTCGCGGAAGCGCTTGAGAACCACGCACGTTCGCTAGGTCATCTCGCGGACATCCTCCAAAATGTATGGCGGATGCGTCAGGCCTTATAGCGGACGTGTCAACACGGAGCTGACACGTCAGCCTCCGTACTAACGAGTCAATACGGATGCGCCAGACGACACCCAACGTCAACGAGACGTCTGGCCCGTCCGCGAGATTGCCTCGCGAATGCGCGTAAGCAGCCCGCGGACGTCCATGAGCTGTCTCTGGTTCTAGGCCTTTTCGTTCTCTGGTTCAATTTTTAAGGTCTCCGAGTCATTTTTTTGGGCTTTCGAGTCAGTTTTTGAGGTATTCTGAGGTCTGAAAAATTACCAGTTAGTGTCGGTGGATCCGAAATTAATTATCCTTGTAGTATGATGCCTGAAAGCCAATTTTTGCTCTAGGGGCGCTGCCTCCTTGACCCCTTCCCGCTAACTGACTAGCGGGACCACCATACCAGCTCTGCGTAGCGTATGAAATTCAGCATGTGTCAAGCTGCGGCAACATCTTAAGGATGTAAAATTTAGGGTTCACAGCTAGATTCTGTTGGTAACCTTGAATTTTGTACAAAGCATCCATTCTCTTTTCGTTGATGGCATTCAGCTGGTCATGATACTCTCTGATTCATTCTGCTTTCATTCTCTGCAGCTTTTACTTGATGGGCTTCATGTGTGTATGGGCTGGGATCTTATGAACCGCAACAGTCCTTCGATAAAAATTTGCTTCTCATGATATGCAAATAAAATGTATGTGATTTTTGGTTTTTTCTTCCGTGCTATATTTAATTGATTCTTTTGCCTTTTTCATTCATTTTTTTAATTTTTTTAATTTTCATTTTCTTTTTCAGATGTACTATTCAATGATGAATCAGAAGAAGTAAAGCAAAACAGAAGGTTCAAACTTTTCATTCATGATAAAATTCCCATT
>CATKHJ010224537.1:0-12933 GCA_949750685.1 Vernicia montana | reverse complement strand
ATCTCTAAGCAACACATTCCCTAGGTCTAATATCTTAATGAACTAATATTATGCTTCCACTCTCGCTACTTCACATAATATCTTTAAACATGCAAATAGTGATCAATTATTCACAAGCATTAAGTTCTAAGATAAAAGATTCATTCCAATAATCAAAACCAAATCAATTAAACAAAGATAGTCATAGGCAAATTAAGAGATTACATCTAAATCCTAGAGAAGAAATTTAGCTACTCATAATTAAGAAGAAAGAAACAATTAAATTAACAATTAATCTAATAGAAAACATAATAACAACTTATTATTGAATTGAAGAATAAAAGTTTAGAAATAACTCTTTTTGGGATACAATCTTTGGTGTAAATGAGCTCCAAAACTTCTATTCTTCAACAAAATGAAAATAAAAAGAAATGAAACTAAGAAAATATAAATCTATCTAATTGATTGAATAATGAAGGATTGAATTGATGATTTGAAGGAGGGGTGGGAATGCCTATTTATAGGAAATCTCCATCTTTTTTTTCCACCATCTTGTATCATTGCTTACATCATTATTATTATGATATCATTGCTTGCATCATTGTTATCATGACATCATTGCCTGCATCATTAATATTTTAACATCATTGTCTGCATCATTAATATCATGACATTATTGCCTGCATCATTAATGTCATTTTGATCTACAAAATAAAATAAAATAAAATAAAATACTAAAAATATTTTATAATTTATTTATAAATTGTTAGAATTATTTATTCTTCAAAATAAGTAATAATATTATTAAATTCTCAAGAACTGGATCAAAATTTGAGTTTAAACAGGTAAAATAACATTAAGAAAATATAGTTATCATCTGGTAAGTGGATCTTTGCATTTTTCAATCCGAAGGGCATAGAGATATAACAATAAGTTCCTTTTTCAGTTATAAATGAAGTCTTCTCTTCGTCCTTGGGATACATTCTGATATGATGATATCCTTGTTTTGCATCTAGAAAAGATAGGTAACCATATGCGGTTGTTGAATCTACCAACTTATCAATCATAGGCAAAAAGGAACGAATCTTTTAAACAGACTTTATTCAGATCGGTGAAATCTACGCACATCCTGTATATCCCATTAGACTTTTTTACTAGTACCACATTAGCAAGCAAGTCTGGGTATTGTACTTCTCTGATGAACCCAACTTTCATTAATTTGTCAATTTCTTCTTCTATTATTGCTTGCCTTTATGGACCAAAACATCTTTTCTTTTGCTTGATTGGTCTATATGTGAGATCAACATTAAAGTGATGTGTAATTATGTCTAGATTCACACCTTTTATCTCTATTGATGACCATGCGAAGTTGGATAGGCAATTTGTTAAGAATTGATGAGCTTGAATCTTCTGTTCACTTTTCAAGGAGGAATTGATTAGTAAGTATTTTTTCGATCCTTCTCCTCCTGCTCGTAATTTCTCCAATTTTTCCACAGGCTCGATTCTCTGATCTGGTACTTTGTGAACCACTTCAATCAATGCGACCTGCTCTGGTTGATGCTAGGTCAATGCCTATTTTTGTCTTTTCTTTTCTGGCTCACTTCGATCTTGTGTACCGTATACACATATTTCCCCTCCTTCAGGCTTGGGGATTGTCATCTTTAGGTGCCTAATATTAGTTGAAGCATCCAAATCATAAAGGAGGGGTCTTCCAAATAGGATATTGTAATTCAATGGAAACCTTACTACCATAAAGGTTGTCATTACAGTGATACATTATGGAATTGAGCCTATGGTGATTGGCAACCTTACTACCCCTACTGATGGTACTTCGGTGTCGTTCAGTGTGCGAACCCGATTTCCAATGTCTTCCAAGTCACTCTCTTTTAGCCCCATCTTGGCATATGCATCAACTGCAAGTAAATTCACCGAACTGCCATTATCAACCAATATTCTTTTTATGAGAAAGTTGGCTACTACAGCTTGAATGATTAGAGGATCTGAATGGGGGTATATCAGATTGCTCCCATCTTTTCTTTTAGCACTTACTGTGTACCCGTTGGTAAAAATAAACTATGGTTCTTCTCTTTTTCTCTAAAAGGCCTTTTCTTTATTCTTGCTAATTGGTCCTTCGTTAGGCCCTCCAGTTAAACAATTAATATTTCCGGTCGATCCATCATTAATTGCATGCTTCCCCCTGTGAGGCCTCGCTCGAGCACCGGTCTGATCCGCTAGAGGAGATCGAAATGCTCATTTGGGTTTAGTCTCACGATGGAACCCTCGGGTTCGGATTGGTTGATCTTTGAAAATTATTTTGGGAGTCGCCACCTTAGTTTTATTTTTTATTTGGAAAAACCCAATTATGACTCCAATTATTGTCCAATGAAAAAAGTGCACTAGTCCTCGATTACCAAAGAGGATTCGGGGACTAGATTTTCAGTTTATTTTTAATTTGTTTGGCAAATTTAATAAACAATAACTTAAAATGATTTCATGAACAATTATAATGCATGAACAATTATACAATGCATGAATTAAAGTAAAGCGATAAAGACTGTAATAAAAGCAATAATTAAATAAAGAAGAATAATAAGAACATTAAATTCACAACAAAAATCCAATTAGGGGGTACTCCCTCTAGCCCTTATGGGTTCTAAGAGAGTCACACATTCCCCAAATTAAGTCAATAAAGAAAACAAAATGAAGAAGATGAAAGGAGAAGAAGATTTATTTTAATTGGATTTGATGCTTTCAGACAAGCATGCCTACGTATCCCTTCGAATGGGAATCAAAATCCACGTAGTTCGCCCTTCTTGCGAAGAGGGTCTGTTTTAGTGTGAGTCTTTTATCATATTTCAGTTCATTGATCAAAAAGTGAGTTGGTTGATTTTAATCAAACAAGATTGATTACCGAATTGTTAATTAGGTCAGGTTAAATTAACAAACAAAAGAGGATCAAAACAAATTAATTATTTCAGTTTCTAATTAACATGCCTCTTAAAGTGATAAAAGAAAAAGGATTGAAGAGATGGGGATCATATAAAGGAAATGGGAAAACAATAACTATGCTAGAATGAAAGAAACTAAAAGAAAGGGAATAATAATAAAGCAATAAAAAGAAACTAAGCTAAAAAAAAAGAAAACAAAAGTAAACAAAATAACAAAGAAGAAAAACAAACTTCAAAACAAATAAATAAATAAATGAAAAAGGAAGAAAATAAATACCTTTCGAAGACGAGGCTTGAGGACATATGGACAGAGCGGACGACCGGATCGCAATTCCACCTTGACTCGACTTGGCAGAACCAAAGCCTCCAAATGGCTACTAGGACGGCGCTTTTAGGACTCCCTCGAACTGACTTGAGAGAAACCACAAACAATCACCCAAGACAAAAACTTTAAACTAGGAAATGCAGCTCTTTCGAACCAAGCCTTAAGAAAATGCTTGCTTATAATCAATTAGGTTTGATTTGGCAAGTGAGGTGTGTCGAAATGAGTTGGGGGGGGGGGTTGTTTATATAGGTAGAGAGGCTAGGAACATTTTTTACATTTTCCAATGTGGGAAAACGGATCAGAAACGTCAAAATCGCACACGGGCTTTCTGAGACCGTACACGGCCCATTCTGAACCACACAACATGATGGAGGACCGTACAGTAGGGCATGGGACCACACAGGCCCCAAAATGGACTGCACAAGGCCTATGTGGTTCATGTGGACCCTGTGTGGTCACACAGGTGGACCGAGGTCGATTCTTCCAATTTTTTGATCATTTCTTGCCCGTTTCAGTTTTTGAGTCCTTTTTGCATGTTCGTGGGTTTAGATGGTGCGAAATTCAGGGTTCACACAATGTTGAGGCAAACATACAGTTTCCCTCAATCACTATATCTTATACCGCTCTTACTTTAGCTTGTAAATCCGTTGTTTCGCAATCTCTTCACACTTATCTAACCATTTTTTTTTCTTTCTATTCTCTTACTGTGTATATGTTATTTCAGTAGATCAACAGTAGTCAATAGTTTTTGATATCTCACTAGGATCAGTTTACGTCCCATTTTTCCTCTAGAACACAGATAGGTAATTATACTCTCTGTCATCATTAATAGCATAAATCTATGTCATATTGTGTTTGTATTTTCCACGATTTGAAATTCCTCTTAATGTATGCATATATTAAGTGCAATAACTTTTCATTCAATTGATTCCATATCAATCTCGATTATATCACATTCCTTCTATTTCCATATTCCAGAAAATTTTGAATACAATCAAGTTTCCTTAAATCCTTTTGTCTTCCTGTAATCCGTCACATTGTTTTCCAATATTACTTCCAATCTATTGTTTTCTCATTGACTATTGCAAAATTTGTAATTATTCATTTGTCATTTCCTTTCTTAACTTTTCTATCGTAAGCCACTATCTCAATCAGTTCCTTATATCTTTATGTATCAGTAATCCATATGAACTACTTGCAATTTCTCTCTCTTTTAAACTATTTACCATTTTAGTATCCAATATCTCGAGTCAAATTCATTCATTCCAGTATTTTCATTATTAAAATTTCTCTCTTACGAATTCGCATCTCAGTCCCATCTTCATCAATTATATTCATCTAACCATGCACAATTTCCACTACTCAATAATTTCACTGTCCTTACAATTTTCTATACAATACTTTAATTTACACTTGCTATTTCAACATATACAATTCTGTTTAATCAATACCTTATTGACCTATTTTGGTCATATTCTATGTTCTGCATTTTCTACCACATTTACTCTATTCCTTGATCACTTATTCTTCATTAAATAGAATTTCTCACCAGAATAGCTTTATTTCAATCAGTAAGGTTGTACCAGTATGCAATGTACACATATTCCTTTTATCAGTTATATCTTTATAACCTATTCACATTTCTCTTTACTTTTCCCATTCTTTCAAGACTTTTATTAAGTCCAATGAAAGTTGCTAATGATTTCCTTTATCCATTTTCATTATCTTATTGTAAGTGGTTCCATATGTATCTCTAAAAACAATATAGTACTCAATGGTTATTGATCATTTCCTTGCTTAAAAACACTAATAAATATTTTCTCTTTCTTTCAATTCACATGTAATATCGATGTAGATAACAGAACAATTTTCTGGTTCACTCTGTGCAATTAGCATCGCCGGGGAGTTCATAAAAGCTGGCATATAATGCCTTCCTCTTCTCACTTATTAATCCCTTATTGTGATTCATATCATTGTCGTTCCGTTACGTCTATATGTTCACTTACTTTTGGTTTCTTCTCGAGTCTGTCGCCTAATATAGGTGACTTTAACCAATGATCGTACATTAACATAACATGTAGATCAACATTAAAGTTTTACACTTTTAGCATTATGATATACCTTGCATAGGATATCTTTATCCTAGGCAATACTCATATTCTCAGATGGACAAACAGTTTATGAATCACTATCAGTTCTTACATTCTATAAGTTTTCACAGTCAATCAATATCAATGTTCACATATGATCTTTATAGGAAATTTCAGTTTAACAGTATAAATGCATTTTCACTATAATAGGAGAGATCACTAGGGGATCGACCTCATTTTCACAGTTATCCCGTCACTTTCATATCACAGTTTAGCACAGTCATTTCATTTAGAATATGGTCAATATTTCACTTATATCAGTAATTCAGTACTGTATGTCTACACATACAAATCCTTTGTTATTCATAACACATACAAATATATATAAACCATTCCAGATGAGGAGAATTTAACCATATACGAATAATGCGAAACTATCTTAATGATAGACTATAACTGACAATCAGGAATCCTATGCTCCATGGTTTCACTTATATACCACAACACGATAAAAGTTATTAGTCTATAATAGACTTAATTTTTTGCTCTGATACCACCTTTGTCACATCCCACCTTTGGTGATGTGACAGTCCTAGGGCATGGGTGACCATAAAGGTAGCAACAACCCGTAGAACCCACTAAACTAATATAACAATACAATTAATACTTTATATTATGGTAAGCATTAGCAATCAATTAATTCAATTCAGCAGCATAACAGCTGCAATTATTACAATACTAGACTAATATAATCCATGGAGCTCTAAATGATTCGACTCAGATAATAAACTGTAAACAACCTTACTTTCAGCGAAGTAAAACCAAGTGGAGATAGATACTTGAGATTTACTTGCTGGGTCTGTTACTGAACTTGAAATGAAACACTATTGGGGTGTGAGATAAGCTCAGTGAGTACTTATAGTAAATAAGAAACAATATATGAATTTAGGTTAAGTAATAAAATTATCAAGTTTCGTATATTATAATATGAAAGAATAATTTTTAAATGTTTGATAACAATTGAGGTTTAACATCCAAGTTCCATTGAAACTGTAGAGGAGAAACAAGTTTACAATGATCAATAATGATTGAGATTTAGCATCAGGATGTTAATGTACTAATACGGAAGAAACAATTTTTCAAATAATCAATGGAAGTGAAGTGTCGATTTCAGGATTTCAATATAACACTATAGTAGTTATAATTGGGATTCAATAATGATAGTCAATAACGGTCAGGATTCAATAGCAGTGAACAATAACAATCAGAATGCATTAACAGTGAATAATGACAATCGGGATTCAATAACAGTGAACAATGACAATAGAGATTCATTAGTGGTGAACAATAACAGTAGGGTTTCATTAATAGTGAACAATGACAATTGGGATACACTAGCAGTGAATAATGACAGTAAGAATTCATTAACAGTGAATGATGACAATTGAGATTCATCGATGATCAGTGACAATCGAGATTCAATGACAGTGGTCAGTAGCATTTGCGATTCAATAATATCATTTTTAGCAAAAATCACAGTCTTGGAAGTGGTGTGCTTCCCAGTGTAAATAGTGGAGTGGCGGCTAATGCCTTGCTCACTCAAATCAGTAAACAGTGGAGTGGCAGCTACTGCTAACTCACTCATATCAGTAAATAGTGGAGTGGAAGCTATTGCTTGCTCACTCATAATAGTATATAGCGTAAGACTGATCAGGTCTCAAGGCTAGGACCACCCCTTCTAGCTGAGGCAAATACGCTCACCCTGTCCGCACGTTTTTCCTGTGTGCACACAGTCTGATGTAATACCCACATCAGTCGGGGATTTTTGCTTTCAGTAATATAGTGTGATCACTTTGGATCCAGTATGTAAGCTTTTCAATAATTTAAATCAACAGTGTACAATGATGAATCAAATGAGGCTCAATAAAAGATAAACAATATACTATAACAAATCACATAGGGTTCAATGAAAGATGATCAATTAAAGGAGCAAAGGAATTTTATACATGGTTTAATTGGTTCATTAAAGGAACATGACTATGAGAGCAGTTTATCGATAAAGATACGCTGAATTTTCAAATGAGAACCATTAGTTCATGAGAGGATTTATTCCAGTGAACAGATTGATATATGGAAAGTGAACGCTTTTACAGAGTTTAAATGGAGCACAATTTAGTATTTACAGTCAAATGGTAATAATAAGCCAAAGGCCTCAATGAAAGAATTCAATAACAATAATTAGGCCGAAGGCCTCATTGAAAAGAATTTAATTCAAATAATTATTTCATTTAAGAAATGTAAGGTTTACAAGGTACTCACCTTGACCTCCTTAACTCCTAATGTGAACCCTTAGTATATTCAATAGTGATGCTCCTCGCTCTTCTGAGCATTTATTATCCTTTATACCATGTAATCAAAGATTATTAAACACTTTATCTATTTAACTATTTCAATTCTAGTTTTAACACATTATTTGCTTTATAGCAATTCAATACTCTTCATATTAAATTCATATTAAATAATCACATTCAATTCAGTATTTATTATTCTCATTGATCATTTATTCATTGTTTCCATAAATGGACAATTCATTAAGTGACAATGGTTAACTTTGTTACATTACATTTTTACTTATTGTCTAGTTATGTCACTAGACCTCATCACCTTGTTTCTGCCATTTCTCAAGATATACTGGTCCAAATGAATTGATTCTTTTTTTTTTATTTCAAAATAAACATACACATTTACAACATATCTAAAATTGAACTTAAAATTAAATTCATAGCAAACTTGGTCACCATTTCAATTCAATTATGTTTCTGTTACAGGGAAGACTGACCCTGTCACTCTATTTTGAGTATAACTCAAGATTTATATTTTCAATTTCCTTTTTCTGAGATATACTAAAGACATTAAGGATAATTTATTATGTTTTGATTTTAACCAATTTCCATCTCTATAATCCCCAATCAGAAGCTTTAATTCAGTTTACAACTTGAATCCAAGTACAAAGTCAGTTATAGAGAAAGTGCTATTTCTCACACTACACTTAATATTTTGCTAATACATTTTGTGTATATATTATAAACATATCAATGATCATTTCATTAGTTTTTAGGTTCTTCTATTTCTTCCTCTATCATGCTCAATTAATAAGATACATTCTTAAGTCTAGCAATGGTGCTAGTTTACAAGGGTTTCCATACCTTATCACATTCTCTAGGTCATAACTCTGAATACACATATCCAATTTTAATTTAATTTTTTAAAGGTCTTATAAACATATCAATGATCATTTTTCATATTTTACACATTCCTTAATTCAGTTTCTAAATTCATCTTTTTGGCTACTACATTTCGGACTGCCCAACCAACCTCTACACAGTACCAGTTTTAGTTCCAATAGGATTTCTCTTTTTACACAATAAATATTTAAAATTAATTTTACATATGAATACTTAAGACATGTATCTACAACTCTTATGTTTTGACTATGCTCAAAATCTGATCATAAGACCCCTTATTAGCTCAAACAGTCCGGTTACTCAAAACCTCCCTAAATCTGGGTCAATTTAGTTTCAAGTCACATATCTATTTACCCATAAAGAATTTCACAAAACCCTTTTATGGTAATTTAATTTAGGTAAAACACTACAACTTTAATGTTTTATCATTCCTCATATTCGGCCTCTAACATAACAGTATAGGTGTTCCAAGTTTCAGCTAAATTCAACACTTAGGTTTACAAAACAAGCTTTATAACCACATCAAACTCCATCAAGTAATTTAATTGTAAAAAAATCATCAATTCTTTCAATTCACTTCATAATACACCCATAAATATCATAAAAACAAAATAATCAATTTTTCCCAATTTTCCCTTTTTAGGCTAAAGCAAATATACAAGAAAAGAAGAAGAAATTCTAGCATTTAAACACTATAAGGTACTTATTCAAGCTTTAATTGAAATTTGGAGGCAAGTTTTCTTTGTATTTACCTTAGAATTCTTGGCTTGGTGATAGACATTAAGGGATCCAGCCATTCTTTTGGCAAAGAACTAGAGTCTTCTATGTTTTGACTAAATGTAGACTTAAGCAAATTTATATCCTTTTAGATAAGTTTAATTGAATTGAATGGTGGAGATTGGTTAAGACTAATCCAATGGCTAACATTTTTTTAGCCTAATTTTTAATTTAAAATATATAATAATATATGGATAAATATTACCATCTTTTGGAAATTTCCTTAACTATATGTTAATTTAACTAATTAAATTGTGGGGCCCATTTCCTTTAATTTCACTTTGACCATTTTTTTTTTCATACTACTCAAATTAATTTTTTTCCCTTCCATCACCATTATGGGATGGCCATGATTATACATGGTTGGGCCTTCCACTTGCTTTATATGTGAATTTATTCACCCGTCATCCCGATGGATTTCGTGAAATGACCGTTTTACCCTCTTTTTCACTGTACCTTGTTGTAACCAATATTGATGCAATTCACTAACTTTATTTTATTGATCATTCTCATAACATGTTTATGAGTTCACATACACCATAATATCACAGAATTTGAATTAATTAACACAAAAATTATATTTGCATTCCACCGGGTCTCGTTTGAGTTCCTTTTGATTTCATTATCTCTATAATCATTCGATTTGGCTTTCAATGACATTACTGTTCATATTAAGATCTGACGAAGTCTAGGATATTACAAAATTAAATGATTTAATTGCTTCATCAAAACGATGATTCCAGCTCCTCGAAGCTTGCTTGAGTCCATAAATAGATCTCTTAAGCTTACACATTTTGGAACCTTCTTTAGATTTAAAACCTTTAGGTTGTTTCATGAATATGTCTTCCTCAATGTTACTATTAAGAAATGCGGTCTTGACATCCATTTTCTAAACCTCTTAATCATAGTGTGCTGCTATAGCTAATAATATCCTAATGGATTTAAGCATTGCTACAGGTGAAAAGGTTGCTTCATAGTCAATTCCTTGTCTTTGCTGAAACCCTTTTGCTACTAGCCTTGCTGTAAACATCTCTACGTTTCCGTCTGTGCCAATCTTTCGCTTGAAAATACATTTGCTCCCTATGGGTACAATACCCTCAAGTGGATCAACAAGTTCCCAGACTTGGTTAGCATACATGGAATCCATTTCAGATTTCATAGCTTCTAGTCATTTTGAGGAATCTGTATCTGATATAGCTTGCTCAAAAGTAGTAGGATCATTACCATGATCAACTTCCTCTTGAATGAACAACCCTTGTACATTCCTATGAAGAAATCCATATCTCTCCAGAGGATGAGATATTCTACTAGATCTGCGAGGTGCTTGTATGGAGATATCATCAACTGGTGTTGACTCATCACGGGGTAGATCAATTTCCATTTAATCATTTTGTTAGATTTCTTCGGATGACCCTTCATCCAAGATTATTTTCTTCCTTTGCCACTTTCTTAAAGAAACTGTTTCTCAAGAAATATGACATCTCGACTAACAACAATTGTTTCCTCAGTAGGAATGTAAAAATAATATCCTAAACCACTTTTAGGAAATCCAACAAACCTACCCTTTACAGATCTTTCATCCAACTTATATGTTTCCAACTTTTTAATATGTGCTGGACAACCCCAAATCTTGACATGTTTAAGACTTGGTTTCCTATTATACCATATCTCATATGGAGTATTAGGAACAGGTTTGGAAGGAACTCTGTTAAGGATATAAACAGTAGTTTGCAATGCGAATCCCCATAAGAAGATCTGCAAGTCGGTATAGTTCATTGATGTGGGTCAAATTTAGTACCCTAGTCTTAAAGACTAAGTATAGAGTGAGTAGGGTGTCGAACTCTAGGGAATTTGGAGAAAATTATATTAACCAGGTAAATACTAAGATGGACAGGCAAACAAAAATCAAAGAAGATGTTAATTTATTATAAAATACTTATAGATTTTTTATTACTTTTAATTAATAACATAAAACAACATATTAGAATTACAACTTCAGAATTAATCTTTGAACTGTAAAAGTTAGCAACATATAAACACATGCAATGATTGGAGAATATAACCAATAATTCTTAAAAGCAATTCTCATTTTCAATTAAGAGTATTTTAATTTAAAGTCTATAAGCATTCTCATGTCATTATAAAGATAAATTAAAATCATTAAGTTCCATGCCAATTCTTTAACCCTTCAAAGTGGATTGCTTGTTTCCAAGTACTCTCCTATCCTTTGAGTAATTTCAATTGCATTTCCATCAAAATTCCCCAATTCTCATTGTAAACAAAATGATTAACAAGTTATATATGGTGATCAAGCATACATAATGCAATGTAACACTCAATTGAAATTAAATCATTCATGCATATTAAGAATGTAGTTCATAAAATTACTTCTTCATTGCAATTCTAATAAGTAAAATTCAGTTGAAATACATAGTGTCAAAAACTAAATAACAATAAGGAAACAATTCAAGTATCAAATAACTAGAGGGAGAGGAAACTTTTTGATGAATTCTTTAATGCTCTCCAGGAAATTACTTGATAAAAGATCTTCCTTGAATTCTTGAAATGTCTTTTACTTGAAAATAAAACTAAAATTGACACTAAGAATTCAAAAACATAAAACTCGATATCCTTAAATCATAGTTTTTTTAAGTACTTATAGATTCCTAAGGGTCCCAAGTCATGCCTCTTCCAAAGAGATGTAATTGTGAAAAGGTACATTGAAGAGGTACAGTAACTACTCGTTACAGAGGGCAATACTTGGCACCACACAGGTCTGTCACGAGTCGACACAGAAGGCACGACTCATAACCAATTCCTTCTGTCACGAGTCGGCACAGAAGGCATGACTCGTGACCAATTCCTTTTGTCACGAGTCGGCACAGAAGGCACGACTCATGACCAATTCCTTCTGTCACGAGTCGGCACGGAAAGCACGACTTGTGACATGAATCAAATGATCTTCCTTTGTTTAAAATAGCACCCTTGCTTGTTTAATGGCCTCATCTTGATTCCTTGTAACCAATTTTAAAAGAACCTACAAAACTCAAAAACATGATCAAACATACCAATATCTAGAAATAATAAGTAAAAACATAATATGCAACACATAAACTATGTAAAATAAACCCTAAATACTTATGCTAATTTGCATCATATCAAATTCCCCCATACTTAAACCTTGCTTGTCCTCAAGTGAGAATGAAATAAGAGGGTAATAAGTTCCTTTGTCTTCTCCAAAATAGATGTAGTATTCTCACCAAGTTATTTTTAATCATGAAAGGAGTATAAGAAGAGAAATGTTAACAAATTAACTTTTACTGCTCAACATTGATAGAAATGACAAGTCTCATAGCATAAGTCCTAAGTTTATCTTTTTATCTCAAATTTATCAAGAACAAAGTCAAAATTATGGAGTTAAAATCCTAATCAAACTTTTTCTAGCCAAATTATTCATTCTTTAAGCTTAGGATTCCAAAGATAAAAATAGCCTTTAGGACAGAAATTAAACACACGCACAAACTCATTAATCTCATGGCATTTTTGGACTCTTTTTTTTTTCTTTATAT
>CATKHJ010224527.1:0-13741 GCA_949750685.1 Vernicia montana | reverse complement strand
GAGTACATACGGTCCAGCCCAATTCGGTCTGAACTTGCCTCTTGGATCGTGTACAGGAGCTCGGATTTCCTTCAGGACAAGGTTCCCCTCTTGCAAACCCCTGTCTTTCACCTTCTTGTTGAAGTGTCTGGCAAGTTTCTGCTGATAACCCTGAATCCTATACATTGCATCCATTCTCTTTTCATCAATGGCCTTCAACTGGTCATGGTAGCCCCCAATCCATTCTGCTTCGCTTAGATGGCTTTCTTTCATAACTCTAGCAGAGCATATTTGCATTTCAATGGGGAGGACAACCTCCATCCCGTAAACCAAGGCATATGGGGTTACCCCTGTAGGAGTGCAGACTGTAGTTCTGTATCCCCATAAAGCAGCAGGTAGATGCTCATGCCAGTCTTTGTGTTTCACAATAGTCTTCTGCAGAATGGTCTTGATGGTCTTATTAGCAGCCTCAACTGCCGCATTAGTCTGTGGCCTATAGGAAGAGGAGCGGTGATGCTGAATTCCTTCCTTTTGGAGTAGTCAGACTACTTCTTTTTGGAAGTGGGAACCATTATCAGTGATTATCTCGAAAGGGGTTCCGAACCGATAAAGGATATTAGCTCGGATGAAATGGGCCACCTTCTTAGAGTTCAAGACCTGATATGGTGCCGCTTCAATCCATTTTGAGAAGTAGCCTACAGCTACTAGAATGTATTCATGACCACTAGAGGACTTCGGGGAGATTCTTTCGATGACATCTATGCCCCAGGTGGCGAAAGGCCATGGTGTTATGATAGGATTCAGTGGCACAGGTGGCCAATGCTGTAGCTTAGCAAAGATTTGACACTTGTGACATTTCTGCACATACTTTGCACAATCCTCATTCATGGTCAGCCAGAAGTAACCCAAATTCATGATTTTTCAAGCCAAAGCAATACCGTTCATATGCGGGCCTTCTTCTCTGCCGTGGACCCATTTCATGATCTGTTGGGCTTCTTCTTTAGTCACACATCTCAGGTGGATGTTGTCCTATGCCCTTTTGTATAACACATTCCCGTTGGGTATAAAGTTAGCCGCTAACTGCCTCAGAGTCCTCCGATCTATCTTGGAGGCTCCCTATGGGTACTTGCCGTTTTGGATGTAGTTGAAGATATCCCAAAACCAAAGTTTGACGTCGGCTAGTTGGAGATTCATGCACATGGCGTAATACCCAGTCTGCCTTTTTAGTTCAATGACAATTGGCCGGTGTATTTCACTGTCACTCACATCTATCATTGAAGCTAAAATGGCAAGGGCATCGGCGAACTGGTTTTTAGCCCTTGGCAGGTAGTGAAAGGAAAGTTCTTGAAAATTTTCTACTAAATCATTCAGGTGTTGATGGTAAGGAATCAAACACTCTTCTCTTATTTTCCACTTGCCAAGGGCTTGGGATACAATTAGATTCGAGTCGCCATAGACTTCGAGGTGTTCTATTCTCATGTTGATAGCTGCCTCTAAGCCAGCTATGCATGCATCATATTCAGCCTCATTATTGGTCACTTTGAATACTAACTTGACGGCCATGGGTAGGTGATCTCCCTTTTGGGTGACAAGAACTATTCTGGCTCCATAGCCCTTGCTGTTAGATGCACCATCAAAGAATAGCCTCCACACTTCAGGATCTGTGGTCAGGATATCTTCATCTAGAAATTCGGGCTCAAACAGTTCACCATCTATAGGGGCCGCAGCCAGCTGGTCAGTCGTTTCACTGCTTGGAGGCTCATTTTCTCAGCAACTTGAAAATCGGTCCGCAAACATCTGCCAGTTGTGCAATGGAATGACTGATGTACTGTAAGCGACCTAGGAAGCCTCTGATTTCCTTCTTAGTTTTAGGAGGTGGCATTTCTATGATTGGCTTTGCTTAGCCGGATCCACTTCTATGCCTTGCTGGCTGACTAGATGTTTAAGGAAAACACTTGAGGAGGCACCGAAGACATATTTGGCTAGGTTTAGCTTGAGATTGTACTGTCTGAGTCTCAAAAAGAACCTTTCCAAGGCTTCCAGATGTTCCTTAGGGGTCTTATATTTTATTACCATGTCATCTACATATACTTCGACATCCTTGTGCATCATGTCATGGAAGATAGTAGTCGCCATCCTCTGATAGGTTGCCCCGACATTCTTTAGACCAAAAAGCATAACCCGATAATAGTAGGTGCCCCATTCTGTTATGAAAGATGTCTTTTCCTTATCAGGAGGATATACTTGGACTTGATTGTATGCATAGAGGTCCGCCAAGGAGACCATTGATGCACCTGCCATACGGTCTATTAATAAGTCAATGTGAGGCAAAGTAAAGTCATCTTTCGGGCAAGCCTTGTTGAGATCCCGGTAGTCAACACATATGCGGACTTTTTCGTCTCTCTTGGGGACAGGCACTATATTGGCTAACCATGAAGGGTAAGTGATCAGTTCGATGAACTGATTGTCTAACAATTTGGTTACTTCTTCCTTGATCTTCAAAGACCATTCTTCTTTTATTCTGCACAGCTTCTGCTTAACAGGCTTCACGTGCTCATAGGTCGGGATCTTTTGAACTGCGATGCTTAGATCTACCCCCACCATATCCTTGGGTTCCCATGCAAAACATTCTAAGAACTAACGAACTTTTCCAATCAATGCCTGTGTATCATGAAATGCAGATGCAATGTATGTGATTTTGAATTTTTCCTCTGTGCCGTAATTGATAGATTCTTTGCCTTTTCATTTTTTATTTATTTATTTATTCATTTTTTTTGGTGTATCATTCATACTAGATTCAAAAAGAAGGCACATAAGATATACGACGAAAGATAAAATTCAAAATTTTCATTAAAAGTAGTATCATAATTTAAAGACAGACTCAAGAGGAAAACTAGACTTAGCATATTCTGACTCTGGTCAATTACATACCCAAAAAGAGAGAAATATGACTCGACAAAGTCTGACTCTAACTTCGACTCAAAAGAAAAGAAAGAAGCATAAAACTCGACAGACTCGGACTCAGACTCAGGATTAACTGGACTCAACTTGATTTTTGGGCTCGAACAAGGGCACGTCAGCTAGACCAATGTTCTCCTCAAAGTGCTGGTCACTGGGTAGGTTCGCTTAATTTTTCAATTTTGAGAGAATTGATAATGTTCCTAAGGTTGATAGGCACATTAGGCACGGGTTTTGGAGGGAGGATATCTCCATTATCAATGAGATCTTAAATTCGATGCTTTAAGCTCTTGCAATGTCAGTTTCGTGCTCAGCTCCTTGGTGGTACTCGCAGTACTCATTAGGCTTGTAGTTTATAGATAGATGGCTAGGGGGTGCTCTCGGCTCTAGAGGCCTAACCATGTTGGCTTCAAAGGCCCTCTTGTAAACTGCGCTCAAGGGAATACCTAAATTAGCAAACTTCCTTCTCTCTGATTTACCAGGTTGCTGGTTGGTGAGGGTAGCTACCTCTCTACCTTTCTGTTTGGTGGAGATAATAGAAGTGGAAGCACAAGGGTTATTCTTGTATCTTTTCCCTATTGTGTGAGCTTGCTGAACCACATCAATGTTGCGCTTTTAGGGTAGTCTGATAGGCCTTTTGATGTTTGGCTGAGTAGAGGTTCCTATTCCTTAGAAAAGGCTCAAAGAATGAGGAAGGTCAACTTTGGTGTTTGGCAACATGAAACTTTGAGGAGCTCTCCCATTATTGGTCAGATCAATAACAAGGGTTGGGTTGGCATGAGTGTTTGCGATTAATTGTGTGGCATTATGGGACAGTTCTCTATCATGGGTAAGGCCAATGATAGGAGTTGATATGATTGCAACAGTCGGACCAAATGTGGTGTTGGTCGAGAAAGGAGAGGTGTCGAGCTGATTGATCATGGAAGGAGTTACGATATTGGTCTAATCAAGATGGGGTGCGACGGAACTTGAATTGATTGGATGTGACTTGGTTTGATTAGCAAAACGGGGGGATGTGATGCTGGTCAAATTCACACGGGATGTGGTTAAAGGGCTTGAAGCCATTAGATTTGACTTAATTTGGTTCAAGATTTGCTTTTGAGAGCTTAAGGCTTTAATGAGATGGGCCAATGCATTATTGAAGCTGGCTTGTTGACCAGTCAAAGCTCGGTTGAAATGGGTTTGTTGAGCGGCTAAAGCTTTGCTGAAATTAGCTTGTTGAGTACTGAGGGCAAAGTTGAGGCTGGCTTGAAAATTCTCCACTTGCTTTTTGAGGAGGTTGGTGAGGAGGGTATTCATGGTATCCATGTTGATTGGGTTGGCCATCGATACCTTAAAAAGAAGAGAAAAAAGGAAGGGTAAGAATTTACACTGGAAAAAGGATATATAGATGCCATGGTATATCAGGAAAATGATTCATTTTACTGGGTTTATTGGTTAAGTGTGTTTTTTGGGTGATGGATCACCGATTTTGATTTGCAGGGTGATAAGACTTGGTTCAAGGCATAACCTAGACGCGAGGTTTGTATGCATGGTTATGTCGTGATACATGCCGAAAAAGATTTCATGGTTTACATGCACAAGGTCTTTATTTATTATGGTACATGGAACCTAAGGTCACAAGCTAAGGCAATTACATACATAAGGGTGAAGGGTAACTTGGTTTAAGGGTCCTCGTCCCACTAGAGCATCGATATACCTAACCACATGTGAGTCAAAGAGACTCGCGTGGGTCTAACAGTACGAACTGCTCGTTACACTACCAAAATGATCGGGGATTCATCGCGGGGTGAAATGCTTTCGCTATCTCCCAACATACTCAAAGAGAGTTGTTGAGCCAATGCTACTTGCCATCCAAAAGTTTTCCTAAATCTAGGGTTAGGCAATGAGCCTTTATTGTGCAAGTGATGCATGAAAGTCAAATTAAACTTAAGTGCCAAATGGAGTTTATTTTGAAAAAAATCCTAGCCAAATAGTAATCCTCTTATTTGTTTTCCTTTTATTGAAAAGGTGGCAACTAGTCCCCAGTGGAGTCGCCAACTGTGAGACCTCGCTTGAATGCCCCTCCCCTCGCTCGAGAAAATGTGCCTTAAGAAAAGGCTAAGCGATTTTTAAAGGAGGTTAGGTATGAGTTTCGATACTCACAATTGGAAGCGGCTATCGCCACAAAAAATTGATTTGATTTTTGAAATGGATCGGGAGTCACCACCCTAATTTATTTAAATGAAAAAATTAAGGAAAAACTCAATTTGACTCCAATTTATTAATCTTTGATTAATTTACCCAAGGATAAAGTCACTAGTCCTCGAACCAGGTTGAGTTCGGGGACTAGGTTTTTGGTTTTAAAATAATCTCGATTTGGCTCTTTAGTTTAATTTCACTTTGAAAATTAATTTCATGAATGACAAGTATTAATGACGATTATAAAATGCATGATCATGGCATAATTATAAGACATATGGAGAAAATAAAGAGCAAGTATTTAAACATTCACAAGTAAATGAGAGTATTTCCTCTAGCCCTTATGGGTACTAGGGAAATCACAAAATCACTCATTTACTCCAAAATAATTAATTTAACTAATACCATTAATTAAGATTTATAATGTACAATGGAAAAATAAAAGGGGGAGGGGATTGATTGGGATTTGGATTTGAAACTTAAATTTAGATTTCAAGCTTGCCTACGTACTCCATTGAACGGGGATCAAAACCCACGTAGTTCATTCCACTATGAGGTGGAAAGGGGTTTAAAAATTGGTCAGATTTGATTGGTTTGGTTTGTTTTGGGGTTTGAGCGAGGGTAAGAGATTATACCTTCTTTTTGGGTTTGAGTGGTGGGAGAATGGTTTTACCGGATCGGAGTTCCGTTTCGGAAAACAAGGTTGATTTTGAAAAAGGAAAATTTGATTGCTTGATTACTCAATTTTTAATTAATTAAAAAGATTAATTAATCAAATTGAGTGAAAACTAATTGAAAAGAATTAATTAATTAATTAAAATTGATTTTTAATTAATTAATTAATTGAGATTAAAACTAATTAAAAAAAAAGAAATTAATTAAAATTAATTTTTAATTAATTAACTAATTAGGATTACACAAAAATAAGTGAGAAAAACTAATTAGAGAGAGTGAGAGAGAGAGGAAGCAAATGGATAGCAATCACAAGAGCTTGAGGTGTGTGGAAAATGGAGGAAATGAAGGGGTATTTATAGGAGCAGATGGGGGGTGAAAAAAGACCAAAAATGACTTGAAAAGTGGAAAAAAAAAGGGCTAAAATTGAAATTTCGAAAAAAAGGTGAACGGCCGTGAAAGAGTCTAGCGGACGCGCGTGTAATTCACGAGCGTCTGCGAGACAATATGGAGAAGTCCGTTGGAACGTCCGGTGGACGCATCAGAGCATCCAGTGGACGTGTTAGTACGGGGTTGACACATCAGTCCCGTACTGACGTGTTTGTCACTGACGCGCGTCACCAGATGGCAGGTGGTGTCCGCTGGTCTGGTGGCGCGTCCATCGACACGCCTAACGGACGCGCGTAGGCACGTCGCTGACACAGCTCGCAGACGATCGAGAGCCATCTCAGGTTGGGGGCTCCGGTTTAATTTTTGGGGCTTTTTGGGTTAGTTTCTGGGGATTCCGGGTCAGTTTTCCGGATATTTTGAAGTCTGAAAAATTACCGGTCAGTGGCGGTGGATCCGAAATTAATTATCGGATATTTTGACAATCAATTTTGGGAAAAATCTTGTCAGTTTTGGAAAAGTGCTGTCTGGTACAGAAAGTCCAGTCAGGATCGAAAAAGTGTCAGTCTCCTTGTAATATTATGCTTGAAAATCTATTTTTTCGAGGGGGCGCTGCCCCCTTGACTCTTGCCCGCTAACTGGCTAGCAGGACAGCCATACCGACTCTGCGTAGCGCACGAAATTTAGCAGGTGTCAAGTTGCAATAACATCTTAAGGGTGTAAATTTGAGGGTTCACATACATTGTGTATCAAGTTCCTTAAGCATGGCTTGTTTCCAACCATCATATTGTAGAGCCATTTTGACACTACGTGGTTCGTTAGGAATATCACCACGTTCAAGGATTAGAGCATAACGTGGATTGGGTTTGTATATGCCATGTTGAGCTCTAATGACCATAGGATGAGATACCGGTTGTACCTGTTCAACATGTAAAGAAGAGTCAGAATTTAAGGGAGAAGAAATGGATGAGGAACTACCCGTGTCAGGTATTATGTCATCTTCAGGAGATGGAGGTGTTATTTTTTGAGCAAAAACCAAACCGAAATTTAATTCAGTTTTCAAATTTTCAAATCAAACCGAATTAAAATTTTAAAAAAATCGAATCAAATCAAATCAATTAGTTTGATTTTTTAATTTCAGTTCAGTTTTGCTCACCTCTAATGGCAACTCATGATATATAGTATCACCCAAAAAATAACTTTTAAATCAACTTTTATTTTATATATTCATTTTTTGTTAAATTTTTTTTTTGCCAACATTTTTTTGTTAAATTTAAAGCATCTTATTTATATAATTTAAATACTATTGGTGTTATTCAATATTTAAAATTAAATTTTCAGCACTTTTTAAATTTAAAATTAGGAGAAAATACACTAAAATACTATGTGGTTTCACACTTATTTTAAATGGAGGTTGTGATTTTTTTTGTGACACTTTAGTACACTGAGTTTAACGTTCTTTGACACATTAGTATCAATCTACCTAACACCGTCAAAATTGCTGACGTGAAAATTAAAAATATATATATTTTTTTCTATGTAGCACTCACATGTCATATAACATAAAAATTGAAAAGGAAAAAGTATACTAAAATATTTTGTGGTTTCACGCTTATTTTAAATGGAAGCTGTGATTTTTTTTAATGACACTTTAGTACCCTGAGTTTAAATTTGTTTGACATATTAGTGTCAATCTACCTAACGCTGTCAAAATTACTGACGTGGAAATTAAAAAATATTTTTTTCCTATGTGGCGTCCACATGTCATATAACATAAAAATTGAAAAAATAATTAAAAAAAATAGCGTTTTAGCAAAAATTTATGAGAAGAAAAAAATATATATTGAAATACAACATTTTTAGTTTCCCCAATCCCCAAAACGTCAAAATCCCTAACAATTTTAATTTTTTCTCATTTGCGAATTTTTCTCAATATTTTCTCCTTAAATTGCTTTCAAACACCCAAAATTTCTAAAGCAAAATAACATCAAAATCATTAAATTGATGTGTCAAACAGCGTTAAGTTCATGATACTAAAGTGTTAAAAAAAAAAAAAAACTAAAGGCCCCATTTAAAATAAATGCGAAATCACATGATATTTTAGTGTATTTTTCCCTTTTCAATTTTTATGTTATATGACACGTGAACGCTACGTCGAAAAAATAATATTTTTAATTTTCACGTCAGCAATTTTGACGACGTTAGGTAGATTGACACTAATGTGTCAAAGGGCTTTAAGTTCAAGATATTAAAGTGTCACAAACAAACCACAATCCTATTTAAAATAAGTATAAAATCACATGGTATTTTAATGTATTTTTCCTTTAAAATTATTTAGTAACATATCACTTAAAATTTTCAATTAAGTTAAAATTCAAGTGAAATGATAATTCATTTTTTTTTTAACTTAAAACTTACAAAGGATATAATAGGTTATTTAAATTTTTAAATAATTTTACCATTTATGAATCCCCTCATTATATTTTTAAGTACTTAAATTTTCAACATTTAATTTTGATTTAATAGAGAAATTTACCTTAAATTTTATAAATTTTTACAATTATATCTTTTTTTTTTTCAATTTTACCATAATTTAATTTTTTATACTATACTATCAATTTAATTATAAACTTTGATAGGAATTAATTGATTTTTTCAACTTGTGAATTTAATAAACTACTAATAATAAAATTAATGACTCAATTAATTAAATTTACAAAGTTATAAAGTTCAATTAACTTCAATTAAAATTTAAAAATTAAATTAACAATATAACATAATAAGTTTTATGATCAATTTGGCCTTTTGACCTTTTAATTAATAAAATTTTTCTTATAATTATAATTTAAAGTAGAATTGCAAGTTAATTTTCAAATTAGAGTAAAATTGAGAAAAGTATAGGATATAATAATTGTATAAATAAACAAAATTCAAAGTGAATTTATCTATTAAGTCTTTAATTTTTTAGGACTTCTTTTATTTAAATTCTTTTAGAAAAATAACTACTGCTTAACTAAGACGGTGTTTAATAATCCAACTTATTATTTAATTTAATATTTTCAGCACTTATTAATTTTAAGATGGCTTGATAACATAAAATGATCCTAACTTAAAATTTTTAATTAAGTCAAAAACTATTTAAAATTGTAAGTTAAAATATTTGATTTAAAATTTCTACTGAACTGAACACGCTCAGCTATTGAGTTTTTAAAATTTTTTATTAAAATTTTTTTATATCATTAGCATATTCTTAAATACTTATTTAAAATTTAATAATATTTTTTTTTAAAAAAAAACTTATGATAATATTATCTTAATATGATTGTTGCTTCTAAATTTTTTTATTTATAATTTTTATTTTTTTTAATTTTAAAACTATGTTTAATATTTAAAACTTAAATAATAAGGCAAAATGACCAAATTAGTTCTCAAACTTTGCACTTAGAGACAAATTAAGAGAAAATCACCTTTTTTTTTATCATTTAAGTTATCATACTTTGTCAAACTTTGGCTATTGCGTGTACTATTAAATCAGACGAAATGATGTTAATTTCATAAACCCCGTTTAGCATAACTCTTCGGAAAAGTATTTTTTTTTTTTTAAATAGATAAATAGATTTTTTCCAAAAAAGCATGATTTAAAAAAACAGTTTCAAAAAAATTAAAAAAATCAATCAATTAAATAAAAAATTCAAAAAAGTGTTATTTAACCTCCAAAAGCTATTATGTGATTAATCAATATATTAATGATTAATGAAAATTAAATATAGTACTGTACTAATTTATATGATTATAAGTTTGGTTTCAATTTTTTATCGCGCCCTGTTAGATTTTCTAATCTGCTCCTGTTTGAATGTTATTTATGGATATTAATGAAGAATATTTTGGATTTTGCAATTCTTATGTTCATTTGATTGTTTAATTTTTTATTTGTTCCTGAAATTCAATTTTTAATACTGAATAAAGATGTGTATAATGATCAACAAAATATCATCAATTTCATTCTTTAAAACATTTAATCATTGTACAATATCGAAAAATAACTTTCACTCCTATTCCTAAAATTTAAATTTAATTGATTAATATTAGCCTTTAGGCTAAAAAAATATTTTTTAAACTTTTTATTTAATTAATTGATTTTTTTATTATTTTTTTTGAAATTACTTTTTTTCAATCGTACTTTTTGGAAAAACACCTATTCACCTATTTTTTTAAAAACACTTTTCAAAACTAAAAAAAACTAAACTTTTTATTTTTTGAAAAAGTACTTTTTCGAAAAGCTATACCCTTATGAAATTAATACTATTTTATCTGATTTTGTAGTACACGCGCTGACCAAAGTTTGACCAATGACTAATTTGACAAAAATTATCAAGTATAATGACTTTGATGACAAAAAAATTGATTTTATCCTTATTTGTTTCTAGGTACTAAGTACGATGACTGATTTGGCTTTTTTGCCTAAATATCAATATAACATGATTAATTATATCTAATAAAAAAATTTAATAATTTTTAGTAATAACAATTATCAAATATAATTATTATATTCAACGTTTAAAAATTTCAGTATTTATTATATTCAGCGCTTAATTTTATATTTTCAGCGCTTATTAGTTTTAAAATAGTTTGATAATATAAAATGCTCTCAACTTAAAATTTTCAATTAAGTAAAAAACTATTTAAAATGATAAGTTAAAATATTTGACTTAAAATTTCTACTGAACACGCTCAACAATTAATTTTTAAATTTTTTTTTAAATGACTTTTACACCCTTAGTATATTCTTAAATCTATTGTATTAATTTTTTTCGATACTCATTTATCAATTTTTATAATACTTATTTAAAATTTAATAATGTTTGTTGTTTAAAAATTTATGATAAATATTATCCTAATATGATTGTTACTTCTAAATTTTTTTATTTGTATTTTTTTTAATTTTAAAATTGTGTTTAATGGTTAAAATTTAAATATCAATATCACAAAGTTAATTATATCTAATAAAATAGTTTAATAATTTTCAGTACTAACAGTTATCAAACAGATTTATTATATTCAGTACTTAAAAATTTCAGTATTTATTATATTCAGTACTTAATTTTTCAATACTTAATTTTCAGTTTTACCGAATACTGCCTAACTTTGGATTCCTTCTTACAACTGAAAAAATCTTGTTGTATTGGCAATTCAATTTATATACACAATTTTAATATTTTTACAGTAAAAATTGGTTAGTCACTCTTAATTTTTTTAATTAAAATTCATAGATTCATCTTATAATTTAATTAAATTTTATAAATAAAATTTTATAACATTAAAATATATCCATTTGTAATACCTAATAAAAATTTACATTCATACCCTAATTGTAAAGTATGCACTTTCATTATAATGGGATATTAAACTTATAATTTTCATATACATATATATATGACTGTTTGAATACTTAAAAAAATAAATTTCCATTAGAATTCATCATGGTAATACATAATGCAAAACTAATAACAATAGTATTAAATAGGTATTTTCGTATTCGCCCAGAAAAAATTGATTGCTTCCATAGCATAGTGGTATTGCGTTCGCTTCGTAAGCGAAAGGTCGCGAGTTCAATCCTCGCTGGGAGCTATTTTGTAATATAATTTCATTTTCTTTCTTACTCTTTTATTATTTTTTTAGGATAAAGTACAATTTTCTTACTCTTTTATTATTTTTGTAAAAGAAAATATAAAAAAATATCATGTGATTTCACTCATTTTCACTTCAGAGTTAGTGAATTTTTTTTTACTAAATAGGGTATATTTGCACTATTAATATTTTGAGATCTACAACCTTAATGTCCTAATATCGTTAATCAGCGCTGATGTGACATAAGTGGACTCCATTTTTTAAAAAAATAATAAAACATACCCAAGAAAAAAAAATAAAAATTAACAAAAAATAAAAATGAAAAACCAAAGCCCTATAGAGAAACCATATCGAAGCTCACCTAGATTGATTATGGAGGAGACGATTGGAGCTAGCGATTGGATGAATAATGGCAGTGGGTCGCTTTTATTTTTTTGAGCAACTCTCTCTCTCCCACTAATTTTCGTCCATTGTTTATTTATAATTTAATTAAAAATACCAACAAATAACAAACCAACAAAAAAAAAACCATTCAAAAAAAAAAACCCAAGCTTAGCTTTATCTTTTTCCTATGTCGGTGGGGCAATTGCTTCTGCTGCTGCAGCGGCCATGGCTTGAAGCTAGTTGTAGATAAATAAAAGCTAGTGGGGCATTACATATCAGTAACAAGCATTACTGATTCGTAAGGGACGTTACTATTCTTTAACGATAGTGAATTTTGCTTATGTGACTCTCCATCCAATTTCCAAATTATAATAACGGTTGTTATTCTTGAGTAACAGGGGTTACACTACTCTCTTACAACAAACTTAGAAAAACACAAGTCATAAGTCTAAAGCTCAATACATAATTCACACATACACACAAAGATTCAACTCATACACATACACATGATCAATAAGATGTCAACATGAGTTTGGGGTATTACACCTTGTGTTTTGCTTTAGGAATTAAAGATTTTTTTTTTTTGTTCCCTGTTGATTTTGATTTAGGATTTGTATTTGGTTTAATTTGTGAATTTGTTTTAGCTACTTTGTTTATTTAATAAATTATTACATTTTTTTTTCCTTCAAGTAGTTAAAAAAATCTTTTTGTCATTTAAAAATTTTGAATTAAAAATTTCAATGTCATTATGTAATACTCCGAATATTCATGTATGGACTTCTCATTAAGTATATAAGTGAATTTTTAAGTGTATGTCATGTGTATGGATGATTTTGGATTGAATTCCTTGTGTTATAGAAGTTAAATTGTAAAGTGGAGTGGCAGGGCATAAATCGCGCCCGCTATAAGGATGTCGCGACCGCGACATGTGTTTCGCGTCCAATATTGCTACCGCAACTCAGCCCGCGAACTCCTCTGCCTGATTTGGACATCAGATTGAACAGTCACGTGAACAGTAGAGAGTCGCGCCTGCGACAAGGAGATAACGACCGCAATGGATGAATCGCGACCGCTATTTACCTGTAGCGACCGCTACTAGCAGCGAGGACAGAACCTGGAAATCGGCTTTTAAAAGGAAATTAAGAGCCCAAATTCATTTTCCTCGAGATTTCAGAGCTCCTAATTCTATTTTCTCTCAAAAAATCATCCACCCACTCACATTTAATGCCAAGGAACCTCATTGATTGCTTAAACAAAAGGATCTAGGGTTGCATTTCCTCATTCCATCATCCATTTCTTGAAGCATTTCTTGAAGATGTGAGTTAGGGTTTTGATTTTCTTTTGATTCTTCTTCTCCATTGTTATAATCTATGCTTTGGGGAGGGTATATGCTTAAAAATTATGAGTCTAGCATGTATATAGTGATGAATAGCATTAATTGATATATTTTCCATTATTTGGGTGTTTATGTGTTAATAGCTCAACCTAGAAGAATTCATGAGGATCATGATGATTATGATGAATTGAGGTGATTGTGGATTTTCTTTAGAGA
>CATKHJ010224444.1:0-17729 GCA_949750685.1 Vernicia montana | reverse complement strand
AAATAAAGTAAGGTGGCGACTCTAAATCAATTTTCAAAATCAATCAATCTGAACCCGAGGGTTCCATCGTGAGTTCAAACCCAAATGAGCACTTCGATTCCTTTAGCGGATCGGACCGGTGCTCGGGCGAGGCCTCACACTGGTACAGAAAGTCTGGTCGGGATCGAAAAAGTATCAGTCTCCTTGTAATATTATGCATGAAAATCCATTTTTTCGAGGGGGCGCTGCCCCCTTGACCCTTGCCCGCTAACCGGCTAGCGGGATCGCCGTATCGGCTCTGCGTAACGCACGAAACTTAGCAGGTGTCAAGCTGCGGCAGCATTTTAGAGGTGCAAAATTGAGGGTTCACATGTACACTTTTGAATTTCAGTCATCTCATGTAGTACATCAAGTTTATAATCAAAACTAACTACTATTTGCGTCACATATCATTTATCCTTGATCTATTCTTTAGCTTATAATGATAAGATATTTAAAATTCTACGTTCTCCTCTATAGTTCACTCATATGCACCTTATAAGCCTAAGGAAAGCACTCATACTTTAATCAGGACTCATACTTTGATGAATTTGGCATATAGTTCATGTTCTCTTTTCATATAACATCATTCTTCAGTACTTCTCTCTTACTCTTACTAATGATCTTAGTTCCTTCTTTTCTCCTTCTTTTACTTGTTTCTTTTATCTTAGCTGTATTTATCAATTCCATATTTATGGCAAAATTACTTGCAACTTAACATTATAAAATGGGTAATTACTACTCTTCTAACTCTTACAACCCGACTTGTGTTTTGGAAAATACAACGGAGGAGATGCAACTCCACTTGAGCGATGTCGTTTTTTAGTGTACTTAGGTGCTAATATTTTGGTTTCTACTTCTATTATACGGGTATAGTGTCCTTTTTAAACTCGTAAAAGATACCAACATTTATATTATATTTCTTGCTCTACTTCCAATACCTTTAGCACTTCAAACTTATTAGATTCATTTTATCTCTCTTATTCCTATACATTTATTTTCATTTTGGTAAATGATCTTTCTTCTTACAACATTTCTTTGAATTGAAACTTTTTATCTCACATTGTGGATACTTGAAATACTTTCCTCATTTGTCCTTTATCAATCTTTCTAATTCATTAATACCATCACGTCATATAATCTACCTTCAATGTTTCCTTAGAACTAGTCCCCTTCTTTCTTCTGTAGTTGTAGTTTCATTATTTCGTTAAATTTTTGGCATCCAAATAAGGTAATCTTTGTTTGAGCTTATTCATCTTCCTTAATAATTATTGAGGTTCTCCTTTTTTTTTTTTTTTTTTTAAATTCTGAGACTTCCATTCTTTGAAATCTTTCTTATTTGGCAGATGTCTCTACTTAATTCCTTTTAATGCCCTTTACAGGTGGGGAGGGTGGGTGAATTCTTTCATTCCTAGGCATTGGGTTTGCCATTTTTGGTGGTAACAGTGGAGGCATTTGCTAGCCTCGATCGTCTCATTTCATCCAGTTCTTGCTTCATAGTTTCCACATCCACTAGTTGACCTTGCTCTCTCTCTCATCGTGAGTATGTCGTCCTGATCGAGGAGGTATTATTAAATCAACATATGTGAGTTCAACATTGAGTAGCACCTTGAGTCACACTCTCACTATTATGAGACGCTTCATCTTCAAAATGTATTCTTTGCCGGTGTGGTATCTGCGTTCCAAGTACGCATAGAATTCAATACTTCTCATTACTTTCTCACAACATTCATGCTTTCTCTGGTTTAAATTTCTCTTAAGAAATACTCATATCATGCTAGATAGTTCTTCATTCGACTTACTTCATACAAATCTAGTTATTTACTCAATTGTTTCACGTTCTTTTTCGGCTCCATGTCTAACTCATCTGAAATGAGTATCAGATGTGCTCGGGTCTCCTAAAGACTTGCAATTCTTTCTGTAATCATATAAACTTCCATGTTTTTATTAAGGTCATATCGGTCCATTGCTATTTTTGAACATTTTGCCTTTATTCTTAATCAACTTATCTCCAATTCCTTCAACTATCAATGAGGATTCAAGTGCTCGCTCTACTGGAATCAAGCTCAATTACCCATTCTTTTTGCTAAGCAATTTACTAATCATATTGGTTCATTCTTTGCACTATAGTCTCATTAGTCCTTATAATCCTTTTTACCTTATTGCTTCTTACATCTTTCAGCTTAGTGTCTACTGTTCTGTTCTATTATATCATACTTACTTTGTTTGATCATACTCAAGGTTTGTTGTTATCTATAACATATGCTCTTACTTAGCAAGTACTATCTCGTCATCAACTCGTCCTCAACATGAGATACTTTGCTAAGAATAAATCCATATGATCTATTAATACTTATTAGTTCTGAACTTACACATACTCCTTTTGTGTCATGCCTTTCTTCATTATTGTCCTTTTAGTTCCGCTTCTCATTATTTTCTTTATACAGTCTTGTTCTATCACATTTATTATATCTATCCATTTCCTTGCTTCCTTTCTTAGGACTTTTACAAAGTCCATCAAAAGTTCCTCATAATTTTCCTTTACTCATATATGTCATCGTAATGTAGACAATTTCACATACTTTTCGGGAGATAGTGTAATAACGTATGCGTCATCGATCACTTCCTTTCTTGGAAATAGAGTGGTTGTCTATACAGATTGAGCAACATTCTTCTTTCAACTCTTTTTGGTACTTGTATCAATAGAGAAGGGTCTTTTGCCTCTCTCAGTGCTAGTGGAGTTTCTGGGAAGTACAAGATAGATAGCATCCATAATTTTTCCTACTCAATTTGGTTGATCTTTCATTGTGATTCATGTGGTCCTCATCTCATTGCTTCTATACTTCTCGATGGATTCTGTTCATTTTTCCTTTAAGATCAATCGCTTAAACCTAGGCGACTTTACAAGACGATCACGTATTGATACGATGTATGCAACAACATTAGTCATTATGCTCTCTCTTATGATAAGACGATTTGTCTTAGGAGATCTCTTATCCTAATAGACACGCATACTATTATATGCACAGAAATTTGACACACTTATAATGCTATTCACATCACATAAGCTTTTCACAAATAATAATTATATTGATTCTTTATCAATGTTTGACAACATTTAGAAAACTTCTTTCTAATAAAACACACACATATATATTTACACACATTCACATATACACATATATAGTCACTTTTTCTTAGGGGTGAGCAAAATAGAACCGAAACTGAAAAATCAAACCGAACTGAACAGTTTGTGTGAACCCTTAATTTTGCACCCCTGACATGTGGTTGGACCTAAAAAACCTTTGGTGAAAGTGCGGCGATGAACCAAAAGAAGAACGGATGAAAATGGGCTCAAAAATCAAAATCGGCAGTGCGGTTGCCGTAGGGGAGCCTTGTTGTACGGCAAAGCCTACCTACGGTTGTCGCAGGAGGCTCCTGCAGTACCGCAAGGCCATTTTGCGGCAACATTTTGCTGCTGTAGGTGGCCTCTGTGGTATCGCAGAGCCCCTGTGCGGTAGCACGTCCTAAATTCACAAATCCCACATCAAAATTCATCCAAAATTGTTCTCAACCCCTTTCACTATATATTCAGACCTTTGAACCCTTAAATTTGCACCCCTAGATGATTGATTTTCAAGTACGAACCCATAGAATCAAATCGGGCCCAAATCGAATCATAAACGGGCTAAAATCGAATAAAACAGTACAAAATCGGCTTGATTCAGATAAACCAGACTATGTCAGGTCAAAACCACTTGATTGGTACCACCGATTTTTAATTACGAACCCGTATAATCAAATCGGGCCCAATTCAAATTAGAAATTGGCCAAAATGGGTAAAAACAGTGTAAATCGGGTCAAACTGACCGGTCCGGACCGAACCAGACCAGGCCAAGGTGGTGGCCAGCTAGGGGCTGTGCCGCCCAGCGCGCGGCACGCTTGGTAGCCGGCGTGCCACACGTGTAGCCAGCAGGCCAGGCGTGGCGCCGCCTAGCCCTCCTCAGCTCCTTCTATAAATAGCCAGCCTCCTCTTTTGAAAAATCAGACGGGAAATTGGGAAAAAATGCAAAAAACGCTTATTTTGCTACCGAAATTCTGTCCAAAATCGCTTTTTTTTTTTTTAATATCAAAATCCTTTCAACTACCAAAATAATTTCAATTTAAAATTGTTATTATTTATTTTGAGTTCCTAACCCGAAGTGGAGCTCAGATCCGAAGTCAGGCTCGTCCCGCCCGCAAAAGAAACCAAGAAAAGCAAAGATATAATTCATTTCTCTTACAATTTTTAAATTCTTAAATCATATATAGAATTTATCCTGTTATCATGTCCTTATTTTGATCTAAAATTGAAAAGATCTAAATTTTATTAATTTAAAATCTGAATTAAATTAATAAACCAAATAAATCTCTTTTGAGTAAAACCCCTCCTTCACAAGAAAGAAGAACTGCATGTGGTTTGATTCTCATTCAAAGGGATATGCAAGCATGCTATCTTTAAGGCATCAACTCCAAAATATTTTAAATAATATTTTTCCCCTTTCTTTTATTAATTGCTTTATATGTTCTTCATTGTTTTATTAAATTCATTGAGGAATACGTACTTTCCTTAGTACCCATAAGGGCTAGAGGAAAGATCATCTTATCTTATTCTGCTTTCTGTTTATTTACTCTATAACTATCATTCATATAATCTTTACATCATCTTATAACTAATCATTTATCATCTTAACCCATGTTCATGCACATAAAGTTATTTTGTACCTAAGCCAAACTTAAGAAATTAAACTGTTTATTACCAAAACCTCATCCCCGAGCCCACTTTGATCACTCATGGATTAGTACTTTTTCATTGGATGAATTAAATAATTTGGAGTCATTTCATTTGGGTTTTCCTTTAATTTTTTCAATTAAAATAAATAAAATTAAAGTGGCAACTCCCTGTCACGAAAATGCAAATTCCAATTTTTCAGAACTCACAGCGGGTTCTAGATTGCGTGGAGTTTCTCCTGAAGAGCATTTTCGATTCCTTTTAGCGGATCGGACAGGTACTTGGGTGAGGCCTCACAGTTGGCGACTCCACTGGGGACTATTAAATCTTTTTCAAATAAAAAGATAAAAGTGGATTACTTTTGGTAAAACACAAAAGTTTGGCTCAGTTCAAAATAACTTTTTCATGCATCACTATATCTGGACTCCTTGTCCAAAACCATAGTTTCCTAGGAAAACAATAGATAGAAAGTAGCATCGAGTGAATAGCCCTCATTGGGTCTATTTGCCGATAGTGAAATCATCTAGCCCGCAACGTATCCTTTAAATCCTTTTTAAAGGTGTAACGAGTATGCACGTACTGCTAGACCCACGTGAGGCTCCTTGACTCACATGTGGTTAGGTATATAGCTACTCTAGTGTGACAGGTACCCTATCTAAACCACCAAGCCTTTTCATGTGATGAACTTAGAACCTAACCTTAGGTTGTATGTTCTATGAAAGCAAAAACTTTACACAAGTTGGATCTCTATCATGCATCTATAATGCACAACATGCATTCATTTAAGTGGAACTTTGAACCGGAGAAAGGTCAAACACTTTTGACCCAATCACATTCACCCCACAAATCTTAAAGCCCAATACCTTTGGGCTCAACATGCCAAGCCCAAAACCTTGGCAAAATCCTCAAAAGCCCAATACCATTGGCCCATAAGCCCAAAACCTTGGCAAAATCCTCAAAAGCCCAATACCTTTTGGCCCATCCTACCTAAGGAAATCCCCAAAGCCCAATACCATTGGCCCATAAGCCAATACCATTGGCAAAATCTCAAAAGCCCAATACCTTTTGGCCCATCCTACCTAAGGAAATCCCCGAAGCCCAATACCTTTGGCCTTATCATACTCAAAAACCCAAAAACAGTTGGCCCACAACACCATAAGGGATCCTTTTTCCCCAGAGTCTTTATATCCCTACTCATATCACCTCTTCACTAAACACTTACTTAGTTTCTTTGGTTTTGCTAAAGGTACCAATGGCTGACCCAACTGATATGGCTGCCTTGACCACATTCATGACCAATCTCCTTCAAAAGCAAGAGGAGAATTTTCAAGCAATTTTGAAAGCTCAACAAGCCCAGTTTGAAGAATAAAGGCAATCCATCATCGAAGAAGTACGGACCATGGTTAATCAAGCCAGCCTCCATCCAACTAACCCAAACACAGTTTTCGACCAGACCACCCCAAATCTGAATCGGGCTAACCCTAATCCAGTCAAAGTCCCTGCCTGCACTACCTCTGTGCCAAACACCCAGTTGCTTATAGAGAAATTTGAAATGATGGAGAAAGCCATCAAATCCTTAAAGCTCCATAATGACCTGATTGATGTGGACAACTTAGCCTTGTTCCCTGATGCTAAGCTTCCACCCAAATTCAAAATGTATGAACTTGAGAAATTTGATGGAACTACTTGCCCTAAGACCCATCTGATGATATATGTGGGAGCAATGCAGCCTTTGAGACTTAACAACGGGCTTCTTGCACAACTATTCCAACAATCATTAACCGGTGCTTCCCTGAGATGGTTTTTTTTCACTGGACAAGAGCCAGAAAAGGACTTGGGATGATATTTGTCAAGCCTTTATCAAGCAATATCATTACAAAAGTGAAGTGGATGTTACCAGGCGTGATTTGGAAACCACCAAACAACTTCCAAATGAGTCATTATCCATGTTCTTTACAAGGTGGAGGGCTAAAACTGCTCAAATGGTAAATAGACCAACAGAATAAGAACAGGTGGACATCCTTGTCAAAAACCTACTCCCAGCTTGCCAAACCCATCTGGTAACCCAATACCTACCTACCTTCAAAGCATTAGTGGCAACTACATCCAAGGTTGAAGATTGCATCTAAAGCAGATCATTTCAACCTGAATTCTCCACCATCAATCTGAATAGTGATGAAGAATCTGAACTCTATGACCTTTGAGGCTAAGACCGACATGCCTCAATCTCATCTTCCTTTTCAAACCTAAAGCCATAATTCCATGCATCTTTACCAAAGTGGAAAACAGACCCCACCTCACCTCACCTCACCTCTGCCCAAGTAGTATGTTATGGAGGAGTTCAAGCTCAGCTAATCTGACCTGTCTGAGATTGAGTCCAAGCCTAAATCCAAAATCGAGTTTGCATCTATCATCTATAAATCTGAGTCTTTGTACTATATTCTCCTTTTGCAATAAAACATTTATATGCATTTCTCTATTCTCATTTTTCCTGTTTAATCTAAAAAAAAAAATCAATCAAGAAAATCAAATCAATAAATTTTGGCAAAGTATTTGCATTTCACCATCAAATCCATCATGATTTGGAACAATCAAGATTTGAGGTATTCATATGCCCGCATCAGCAGCAACTTCATCAGATCCAACCAAAGGATAGTCAATAAAGAACATCAAATGGTGATCTATTCAGTTGGAGCAATCAAAGCTAATGGCAATCCAATAAAGTTACCCATTGCAATTTTGGATAATCAAACAGACACCTCAACAAGAGGCAACAATCTCAAAAAGGACCCGATATCCTCACAAGGTTTCTCTCTAGACCAGCATTCAATACAATGGTCTACACAAAGATCAAAGCTCTAAGACGAAAGACAACAGAAGCCTAAATTATGGTGGATTAATCTTTAAATACTAAAATTCATTGATTAGTTAGCTAAGTTGAAAACCCGAAAGGGCAACTTAGGCAAAAATCAGAGAAAGCTCGCTAAGTTGAAAACTCGAAAGGGCGACTTAGGCAGAAATTAGAGCAAGCTCGTCGAGTTGAAAACCTAAAAGGGCAGCTCGGGCAAAAGTTAGAGCTAAAGAAAAATCATTATGATCAAATCATTCTGTTCTTTATGCTTTTATCCCATATTAAAGGCATATCATTTTAAAGTCATCATCTTTCGGCTAATCCCTCATCAAGAGGCACGCCTTTCAAATTATCTTCTGTCAAATTCATCACGTTGCCCTTTTCATCCAGTAAGAGCATATCCTTCATGTCACCTATCAAGTTGCCCTTATCAATCAATAGGGGCATATCTTTCAAATCATTCGTCACGTCTCTTAGCTCAAGCAGCTAAGTAGCCCTTATCATTCATTAAGGATATACCTTTTAAGACGTTTGTTAAGTCTTTTAGCACAAAAGCTAAATTGCTCTTACCATCCATCCAAGAGCACGTTTTCCGAGTCGTCATCCAAATCAATCCAGTGTCTTTCCAAAAGTCCTGTCACTTTAAGATTCTACTCAATCTCAGACAATAAGATAAGTCGTGCTTATCTTCTCCACAAATCATGCTGCAAAACAAAATCATATAACCTCCCTCTAACACTGATCAAAAGGGCCTAAGCCAGATAAGGCCTACCATCCTTCCAAAAACCCAAGTTTCCTTGGTAAAATCTCATCTCGCAAAGGTTCAACCCACCAAAAACCCAAGTCTCCTTGGTAAAATCTCATCTTGCAAGGGCCAAGCCCACCAAAAAGCCCAAGTCTCCTTAGTAAAATCTCATCTTGCAGGCACCAAGCCCACCAAAATCCTAAGTCTCTCAGGACTCATAATCCATGAAGCCCAGTTTCCTTGGCAAAGCTAAAGTCAAAACCATGACTCCCAGAGTCTATCATTCTCAAGCTGATTAAAAGAGGCCTGAACCAGTCAAAGCCCATCCCAAGCTTCCTTGGCAAAACATACCATTCATCCAAGCCCATGATTCCTTGGCAAAACATACCATCCAAACCCAATCTTCCTTGGCAAATCATATCATCAATGCAATCTAAGTCCCTTGGACAAGCAAATTCAAATGGCAAACCACCTGGTCAAAGCACCTTCGAAAGTCATGTCCAGAAAACAGACTCTTAACAAATGAGACACATATAAGACAACCTACAATTATCCCTTCCAAGGCAAAACTTGACCTAGCCTTCCAAGCATGATCTTCACCTTTCAGGCAAAACTTGACTGAGCCTTCCAAACATTATCACTTCCAAAATAGGCCAAACCTTACCCAGCCTTCTAAGACAGGCCAAACCTGACTGATCCATCTAAGGTCAAACCTGATCCAGCCTTTCAAGATAACCTTGTAGGCCATACCTGACTAAGCCTTCCAAGCATGACCTCCAAAGGCCAAAACCTGACCTTGCCTTGACTTTCAATCTTTGGCCAAACAACTAAGCCACTGTCCTTTATCATTCCAAAATAGGGGGCACCCTTTTCTACAAAGATTTGTACTTTCATACCAAATTGACCATTCAAAGGTTCAAGGTATCCAGATCATAATCTTTGCATAGTCAGATGCATTTCATAATAGGTTGCTAATCAAAGCTCCTGAAATAAGATGGACCATCAACCTCTACCAGAGAGGACCTTCATTTTTCTCCTTGTCCTACCAGAAGGGACTAACACCTTTTTCCTACTAAAAAAGACACAATCCTTCTACCAAAAGAGACCAATCCATCCAATGATCCTATCAGATAGGATCATTTTTAAATCTTCAGAATTATCTACCAGATAGATTAATTCTAACGAAACCTAGATTCAGACCAAGACTATCTTCATCGCTTCCCAAACATACCAGGGGGCATTTCCTTTGTCCAAACCAATCAATCTCAAAACAGACCCATCCTAAGATAGCCTTAGAATTCATACCTTAAAACTGAATAAAGTTTTCTCTTTCAGAATCAGACCTATCCTAAGATAGCCTTAGGAACTTCTTCCCAACCTGACCGGGATTATAACTCTTATTTTCCCCAAACATATCGGGATTATATCTTTTACCCATAACAGACCGGGAATTTATCTCTTATTTTTCCCACACAGATAGGGAATATAGATTTTCCTAAATATGTTTAAACACCGACTTAGACATTACTTTGATTCCTATTCCCCAAGTTCACTATCATCAGAATCGCCTTTATATCATCAGAATCGCCTTTTGAATAAAGCCAATTCTGATGAGAGGGCAACTGTGAACCCTTAAATTTGCACCCCTAGATGACCGATTTTCAAGTACGAACTCATATAATCAAACCTAGCCTAAATCGGATCAGAAACGGGCTAAAACGAAATAAAACAGTACAAAACCAGCTTGATTTGGATAAACCAAACCAAACTGTGTCAGGTCAAAACCACTTGATTGGTACCACCGGTTTTTAATTACAAACCCATAGAATTAAACCAGGCCCAATTCGGATCAGAAAAGGGCCAAAACAGACCAAAAAAGTGTAAATCAGGTCAAACTGATCGGTCCGGACCGAACTAAACCAGGCCAAGGCGGTGGTCGCCTGGGCGGCACGCCAGGTAGCCGGCGTGCCAGGCGTGCTTCCCAGCCCCCCTCAGCTCCCTTTATAAATAGTCTGCCTCCTCTTTTGAAAAATCAGATGGGAAATTGGGAAAAAATGCAAAAAACGCTTATTTTGCTACCGAAATTCTGTCTAAAATCGTTTTTTTTTTTTGTTTTTTTATATCAAAATCCTTTCAAGTACCAAAATAATTTCAATTTAAAATTGTTATTATTTATTTTGAGTTCCTAACCCGAAGTGGAGCTTAGATCTGGAGCCAGACTCGCCCCGCCCGCAAAAGAAGCCAAGAAAAGCAAAGGTATAATTCCTTTCTCTTGCAATTTTTAAATTCTAAAATCAGATATAGAATTTATCCTGTTGTCACGTCCTTATTTTGATCTAAAATTGAAAAGATCTAAATTTTGTTAATTTAAAATATGAATTAAATTAATAAACCAAATAAACTTCTTTTGAGTAAAACCCTTCCTTCACAAGATGAAAAAACTGCGTGGGGTTTGATTCCCATTCAAAGGGATACGCAGGCATGCCATCTTTAAGACATCAACTCCAAAATATTTTAAATAATATTTTTCCCTTTCTTTTATTAATTGCTTTATATGTTCTTCATTGTTTTATTAAATTAATTGAGAAATATGTACTTTCCCTAGTACCCATAAGGGCTAGAGGAAAGATCATTTTATCTTATTCCGCTTTCTGTTTATTTACTCTATAACTGTCATTCATATAATCTTTATATCATCTTATAACTATTCATTCATCATCTTAACCCATGTTCATGCATACATAAAGTTATTTTGTACCTAAACCAAACTTAAGAAATTAAACTGTTTATTACTAAAACCTTATCCCCTAGCCCACTTTGGTCACTCGTGGATTAGTACTTTTCCATTGGATGAATTAAATAATTTGAAGTCATTTCATTTGGGTTTTCATTTCATTTTTCCAATTAAAATAAATAAAATTAAAGTGGCGACTCCCTGTCACAAATAAGCGAAAATGCAAATTCCAATTTTCCAGAACTCACAGTGGGTTCTAGATTGCGTAGAGTTTCTCCCGCAGAGCATTTCAATTCCCTTAGTGGATCGGACAGGTGCTCGGGCGAGGCCTCACAAGACCCCCAAACTCAGTTTTTCTGACCTCTTAACCTCTTGGCTTGCTTGATTAGCTTTTTCATCAAGCGAACCATCTCCATAAGCTTGTTCCACCAAGGAACAAGCTCTATAGTTTTAAATTTTCTTTTCTTTTATTTTTTCTTTGCTATTGCTATTGCTTTGCAAAGCAAATTGGGTTGCAACTTCCCTAGCCAACCCTGGGGAGTAACTTTCTTTTTAATAAAAGGAAAATAAAAATAAGAGGACTAATAATTGGTTAAAAAGTTTGGTTTTTAACATAGTTGTGGCTTTCATGCATCATTTGCGTAGGCTCTTTGCCTTTTCAACCTAGTTCTTTAGGAAGACAATGGATAGTGAGTAGCATCGAGTGGGTAACCCTCCTTGGGTATATTCACCGATAGTAAAATCATCCACCCCGTGACAAATCGTTTGATCCTTTCAAAGGTGTAACAAGTAAGCATGTACTGTTGGACCCACGCGAGGCTCCTTGACTCACATGTGGTTAGGTATATAGCTACTCTAGTGTGATGGGTACCCAATTCCAACCACCCTTACCCTTTCATGTAATGAACCTAGAACCTGACCTTAAGTTATATGTACCATAATCAAAGCCTTACAGAATTGCATCTTTATGAAATATTTTTTCCATGCATATCATGCATTCATAATGTATAAAAAAGCATGCATTAATCTCAAGCCTAGGTCATACCTTGAATAGAAGAAGGGTCAAACACCCTCACCTCTATTCCAATCACCTTCGCCTCATAAACCTTAAACCATTACCCTAAACCTTTAACCTAAGCAAGACCGACCCATTACCCAATACCTTAAGCCCAACTCCTTTGGCTCATTACCTTCAAGACTAACCCATTAACCCTTAGCCTAACAACCTTGGCCCAATATACCCCAGACCTTCCAAAGCCCAATACTTTTGGACCCAACAAGCTACACCAAGCCTAAAACTTTGGCAGATCCTCAAAGCCTAATGCCTTTGGCCCATTATACTCAAAATCCCAATGATAGTTGGCCCACAATACCATAGGGAATCCTTTTCCCTTAGAGTATGTACACTCTTACTCATCATCTTTTCATATCCTCACCCACCACTCACTGGGTTTCTTTTGATTTTGCTCTAAGGTATCAATGGCTGACTCAGTTGACATGGTTACCCTGACTACACTCGTGGCCAATCTCCTTGAAAAGCAAAAAGATAATTTTCAATCTATTTTGAATGCTCAACGAGCCCAATTCAAGGAATAAAGGAAATTCATAATTGAGGAAGTCCGAGCTATGATTAATCGAGCTAGCCTCAACTTGACTAACCTAAACCTAGCATTGGACTAGACCACCTCAAATCTGAATCAGACTAACCTTAATTCAGTCCAAGTCCATGCCCATATTACCTCTGTGCCAAACACCTTCACCCACTCTAACTCTTCCTCCCCCTTGAATCCTTTCCAAGGTAAGGAAATTTTCTCCTATCCAGACATCAAATTGTTTATAAAGAAACTGGAAGCTATGGAGAAAACCATCAAATCCCTAAAGCACTGCAGTGACCTAATTGATGTGGACAACTTGACCTTGTTCCTTGATGCCAAGCCTCCTCATAAATTCAAAATGCCTGAACTCGAGATATTTGATGGAACTTACTTGCCCCAAGACTTATCTGAAGATATATGTAGGGGCAATACAGCCTTTGAGACTTAACAATGAACTCCTTGCTCAACTATTCCAACAATCATTAATCGATGCTGCCAAGAGATGGTTTATTTCACTATACAAGAGCCAGAAAAGGACATAGGATGATATATGTCATGCCTTTATTAAGCAATATCAGTACAACATTGAAGTGGATGTCACTAGGCGTGACTTGGAAACCACTAAGCAACTTTCAAATGAGTCATTCTCTATGTTCCTTACAAGGTGGAGGGCTAAAGCTGCTCAAATGGTAAACCGACCAACCGAACAAAAACAGGTGGACATCATTGTCAAGAACCTACTCCCAGCTTTCCAGGCCCATCTGCTAACCCAATACCTCCCCACCTTCAAAGCTTTGATTGCATCAGCTTCGAAGGTTGAAGATTATATCCAAAGCGAGTCATCCCAAACTAGATTCTCCACCACCAATCTAAATAGTGATGAAGACTCTGAACCCCATGACCTTTAAGACTAGGACCGACATGCCTCGATCCCGCCTTCCCTTTAAAGTCGAATCCATCACTATGATCCATGCATCTTCACCAAAGTAGAAGGCAGACCCTACCTCACCCCACCTCACCTCTGCCCAAGTAGCATAACGAGGAGTCCAAGCTCAGCTAATTTGACTTGTCTGAGATTGAGTCCAAGTCTATGTCTGAGTTCGAGTCCAAATCCAAAATCGAGTCCAAGTCCATGTTCAAAGTAAGTTTGAGTTTGAGTTTGAGTCTGTCATTTTTGTATTCTTCTTCTATTTTATACTATCTTCTCATTTTGTAATAAAACATTTATGTTTTTTCATGAACTTCTCTTTTCTCATCTTTCCTATTTAGTTTAAAATAGTCGCGTCTAAAAAAAAGAATAAATAAAGAATCAATGGATTTTTAGCAAGCATTTGTATTTCACCATGAAGTCCACCATAATTTGGACAAATTAAAAATTGAGGTGTTTCTTGTGCCCGCATCAATAGCCACTTCACCAGCTTCCAACCAGAGGATAATTGAGGTAATAAAGAACAACAAGTGGTGATCTCTTCAATTGGAACAGTCGAAGCTAAAGGCAATCCAATGAAGTTATTGATTGCACTTTTGGGTAATCAAGCATAACACCTCAACAAAGGGGCAACAATCTTAAAAAGGACCTGATATCCTCATAAGATTTATCTCTTGACCTCAATGGAATGGTCTAGACAAAGGTTAGAGCCCCAAGATGAAGGGAAGCAGAAGCCCAAATCGTGGTGGAATAATTTTTAAATGCCAAAATTCATTTATTAGCTCGCTAAGTTAAAAACTTGAAAGGGTGGCTTAGGCAGAAATTAGAGCAAGCTCGTCGAGTTGAAAAATTGAAATGGCGGCTCGGGCAGAAGTTAGAGCTCAAGAAAAAAAAGTCTTCTTGGTCAAATCATTACGTCCCTTATGCCATTATCCCATATTAAAGGCATATCTTCCTAAATCATCATCCTTCGGCTGAACCTTCATTAGGGGCATGCCTTCTGAATCGTCTTCTATCGATCTGTCATGAGTGTGTCCTCCATATCGTCTTTTAGTCAATCTATCATGTTGCCCTTATCATTCAGTAGGGGTATATCCTTCATGCAATTTATCATGTAGCCCTTATCATTCATTAGGGGCATATCCTTCCTGTCATCCGTCACGTCTCTTAGTTTAAGCGGCTAAGTAGCCTTTATCATTCATTAAAGGTATATTCTTCAAGTTGCCTATCACGTCTTTTAGCTCAAAAAGCTAAATAACTCATATCATCCATCAATGAGCATGTCTTTTGAGTCGTTGTCCAAATCAATCCAGTGTCTCCTCAAGAGTCTCGTCACTCTAAAAGTCTCTTCAGTCTCAAACAATAAGATAAGATGTGCTTGTCTTCTCCATAAATCTTGTTACGATAGCAAAATCATACAACCTTCCTAACACTTTTCAAAAGGTCTAAACCTACCATCATTTCAAACCTAAGTCTCTTTGGTAAAATCTCATCTTCCAAAGGACAAGCCTACCAAAAATCCCAAGTTTCTCAAGACTCATGATCCTTGAAGCCCTGTATCCTTGGCAAAGCCAGAGTCAAGCCATGACTCCCAAGATCTATCATCCTCAAGCTGATTAAAAAGGGCTCGAACCAATCAAAACCCATCCCATGCTTCTTTAGCAAATCATACCATCCTCCAAAACCAAGCCTCCTTGGCAAATCATATCATTCCTAAAGTCCAACTCCTTTGGACAAGCAAAATCAAACTTGCAAATCAACTTGTCAAATCACCTCTAAAAGCCATGTCCAGAGGCAAACTCTTAGCAGATAGGTCACACAAAGCCAACCCACAATCTTCTCTAAGGCCAAACCTAACCGGACCTTCCTACCTAATCTTCTCTAAACTAAACCTGATCTAACCTTCCAAGATGACCTTCCTGGACAAACCTAACCGAGCCTTTCCTACCTAATCTTCTCCCAGGCTAAACCTGATCTAGCCTTCCAAGATGACCTTTCAGGCCAAACCTAACCGAGCTTTCCTACCTAATCTTCTCTTAAGATAAACTTTACCTAACCATCCAAAATAACTTTCTAGGCCTCACCTGACTGAGCCTTCCAAGCAATGATCTCCTCTAAGGCCACACCTAACCTAACCTTCCAAAATAACTTTCTAGGCTATACCTAACTGAGCCATTTAAGCATAACCTCCTCCAAGGCCAAAACCTGACCTAGCCTCCCAAGATAACTTTCCAGACCACACCTGTCTGAGCCTTCCAAACATGACCTCCTCCAAGGCCAAAATCTAACCTAGCCTTGACTTCCTCCTAAGGCCAAATAATCGAGCCACTTTTCCTCATTCTTTTAAAATGGGGACACCCTCTCTCCCCAAATATCATCATTCTCATAAAAAATTGACCCTTCACAGGTTTAAGGTATCCAATTCATAATTTTTGCATATTTAGATGTATTTCACACTAAACATGTCGCTAATCGGAGCTCCCGAATTAAGACGGATCATTAATCTGAATTCCATTAATCAAGACGGATCATCAATCTGAGAATTCCATTAATCAAGACAGATCATCAATCTGAATTCCTGAATCAAGCAGTCATATGGTCCTTCACCCAAACCAATCAATCTCAAATCAAATCTATCCTAGGATAGCCTTAGGATCCACACCTTAAATCTGAATTAGGTTTTCCTTCTAGAATCAGACTCATCCTATGATAGTCTCAGGATATTTTTCCCAAGTAAACCGGGAATATCACTTTCATTCTAGATTTTCCCAAGTAGATCGGGTATATCACTTCACTTCCAATCTAAATCTCCCAAAGATACTGGGAGTAAACTTCTTGTATCAACCAATCCACCCATAAATGTCTAGCAATGATCACCTAGACATCCCTATGGTTCCATCCTCATTTACCTTCACCCAGAGATGTCTAACCTAGGCATCCCTTTGGTTTCTTTCCCTGCCTTTTATCCAAATCAGTCTTATCTTTCACCCAGATATATTTAGCCACTGACCTAGACATCTCTCTGGTTCATTTTCCCGCCTTCATTTATCAGTCAACTTTCACCTATAAATGTTTAGAAATACTTAAACATCCATTTGGTTCCTTTCGCCATCTTTCTCAGATTCAATCATTTCTATCACCCAAACATGTCCAAATCCAGATTTAGACATCCCTTTAGTTCCTTTACCATCTTCCTTTATCATGTTACCCACCCAAACATGTTCAAACACCGACCTAGACATCATTTTGGTTCCTTATTCCATCCATATTCCATGGGTTCACTATCATTAGAATCGTCTTACAGACAAAGGAAATTCTAATGAGCGGACAACTGTGAACCCTTAATTTTACACCTCCGGCATGTGGTTGGACCTAAAAAACCTTTGGTGAAAGTGCAACGATGAACCGGAAGAAGAACGGATAAAAATCGAAAGCGACAGTGCGGTTGCTGTAAGGGAGCATTGTGGTACCTTAAAATGGCCTTGTGGTTGCCGCAAGAGGCTCCTACGGCACCGCAAGGCCATTTTGTGGCAACATTTTGCTGCCGCAAGCGACCTTTATGGTGCCGAAGAGCCCTTGTGCGGCAGAGCGTCCTAAATTTGCAAATCCCACATCAAAATTCATCCAAAATTGTTCCCAACCCCTTCCACTATATATTTAGACTCCCCAACTCAATATTTCTGTCCTCTTAACCTCTTGGCTTGCTTGATTAGCCTTTGCATCAAGTGAACCATCCCCATAAGCTTGTTCCACCAAGGAACAATCTCTCCATTTTTAAATTTTCTTTTTTTTTTATTTTATTTTTTGCTTTGCTATTGCTCCTTGCTTTACAAAGCAAATTGGGTTACGACTTTCCGAGCTAACCCTCTTCTCGTCGTCCGAGGCAAGTTCTCCGCCATCCAAGACTAGTCCGCCTCTGACTGATACAAGTCTCCTCCATCTCAAAGTCGCATGAGCGCAAGGTAATCATCTTTCCCTTTTCCTTTTTCTTTTCATTATTTATTTATTTTTCCCTCCTTGAGATTTTTTTTTCATTATTTATTTATTTTTTCCTCCTTGGGATTATTTTTTTTATTATTTATTTATT
>CATKHJ010224356.1:0-24026 GCA_949750685.1 Vernicia montana | reverse complement strand
ATATATATATATATATATATATATATATATATATATATATAATTAGTAGTATGAATTTTAAATTGTAATGACATGTTAAAAAAAAAAAAAACTAACTTTTTGAATTTAAAAGTTATAAATTTTAATTTGTAATCCAAAAATTGATTTATAAAGTTGAAAAAACTGGCGTTTAGAAATATAATCTTTGGTTTCTAATTTTTTTTCATTGTCTTTTATTTTTTATTTTTTTTTTCTTAAATTATAGTGATGTTGGACATTAAAGGGTATTGTGGTGGTGTCTTATCGGAGGTGGTAGCCTGATAGAGCAAGGCTTATCTGTCTCCTTAGTGCTTGCTAACTCCAGATCCACTTTCTCATTATCTCCCCAAAACAAATTACATATATATGTGACAGGTTAGTTCTGTGTAAATCGAATTCTATAATATCTTTTTTTTTGGGCTTAAAAATTGTTTTTATGTATAAAAAAAAATCTCATCTCATGTGATAATAAAATTTCGTTTTATGAAAAAGGAGATCCACGTGCGAAAATTTCACCTAAACAGGATTATTCCCCTTTTTTTTTTTTTTTTTTTTTTTTGCCAAAGAACATTATTCCCTATTCAAGCAATCAGTTTCAGAACCAAATTTGGGTCATTGATTAATATTCATGCTTACATTAATCTTGTATGTGTAATTAGTTACTAATTACTGTTAGAGTTAAAAACTCTTACATAAAAAAAATAATAAAGAATATCAAAACTTAATATAATGTTTGGGTCTCACTACCTAAAAGATTAAATTTTTTAGTTGGATTTGAGGTTTCTCACATGGTATCAGAGCTGATTTTACACCCTAATTTTTGCTCTTCCGTCACATTTGTAGCCTGTATCAATAGGATTTGACACATGTACATTGCGAATCTGAATCTGTTCAGTCTTCAATTTATTGTATCACATGCTAGTGCCATTAATTGTGTCACGTGCTAGTTAAGAATCTAATACGTGTTAAGAAGGGGTGTTAGAGTTAAAAAATCTCATATAGAAAAATAATAAAAGATATCAAAATTTAATATAATATTTGGGTCTCTTTTGAGTTGGATTAGAAGTTTTTCATAATTATCATATTTTGAGGTGAGATCATATCTTTAAAAAAAAGAAAAAAAGAAAAAGGGTGAGGATAATAAAAAGAAGCTTCTGCTTAGTTCCGTAGCCAAGGAAGCTACTTGCAAGCAAGTGAAGTAAATTGTCCTAATACAAAAAGCAAGCAAAAGGAGAAAGAAGCCAAAAACTGTGTGTGTGTCTCGCTTGGCGATTTATGAAAATCGGCGATATATATGAAAACGAACTCCATTTATAGTAGTAGCCTCAAAAAGTATGGCCCACCTATCCAATATATGCAATGATCTCACCATCTATGTCATCATGAATAGAGGTTGAATTTTGTGGAGACATGGAGGAGCTATCAACTTTTTAAATTTTGAAAATTTTAATAAATATTTTATATATTGAAATTTTAAAAAAATTAATATTATATTTTCAATATTTATTCTAAAATTAAATAAAAAATAAGATAAGTCTTACCTGTACAGCTGCATACATCAATCAAATAAAATGAGATAAGAATATATATTAAAAAAAAATTATAATCCATAAAACCTAATAGCGCACTCTCTCTCTCTCTCTATATATATATATATACACGTATATATGTATAATAACTAGACCAGAGCATAGCTACAAATTTGAAATAAGACTAATTAATTAATGGGTTATTTGGTTGCTTTTGCCGTTGCTTTGGTCGTGATTTTTATTACAAAGATTTGGCAAGTGTGTTGGATTGGGTTATGGAGGCCATATGCTTTGACTAAAAGCTTAGAGAAACAAGGAATCAAAGGCCCATCTTACAAATTCCTTTATGGTTCTCTCAAGGAAATGAAGAAGCTGGAGACTGCTGCAACTGATATTGTTTTAGATATAAACTCTAATGATATCACTCAGAAAGTTCTCCCTTGTTACCACAATTGGTCCTCTCAATATGGTTCGTTTCTTTTTCCCTTTTTAATTACTTTTTTTTTTTTTTTAATTTGTAATGCGGACCTACAAATAATGCTTAGTCTAATAGAAAACATCGCAACGATTCAAACTCACGGCTTCCTAATAGTGATGAATATTATTTTTTGTTCAAATTTCTTCATTTTAAGTCTCCATTTTAGCAATTTTATTTGTTTGTTCTTTTCATTTTTGGTAACTTTTGTTTTCTTAATTATTTTTAGTAAAAAATTTGATTTAAGGTGTAATTTTAATTGTGATTAGTCCTCCCTAATTATATAATTTGATAACTTCTTTCCTTTTCGAAAAAAATTACCATTTTTGACAATTTTTTATTTATTTTCTATAAGCCTTAGGGTTTGTCAGCTTATGATTTAATAAAATTTCTCTTTTGTTATGATGTACGTAGGCAACACCATTGCCATAGTGATGGTGTAGTAGAGAATCAACTTTTAATAAATAAATAGTGAAATTGTTAGTTTGTTTGCTGTGTGAATTTTGTGGTGACACATCAACATTAGTCTTAACAAACTAAGTTGAGAACTCGTGATGGCATATTTGCATAAGAATATTCGTGAGCTTTAACGCAGTTATGAAATTTCAGAATTAACAAATTATTCAAATCAACAAACTTTGATGTCTGATTTTTTGATATTCACTTGCGAATCAATAGATTTTTACAAGGATTCTGCTACGTCAATTTGTGTGCAGTATGTAAAACCATTTATTTTTATTTTTATTTAGTATTGGAGAATTAAGAATTTGATGTCGAGTTTATTGTCCGGATTATAGATTCACTTACTGCTATACTAAATATGGATGTGCCAATTTAATTTAATTTTAATTTTATAAGAATTAATGTTTAAATGGATAAAAATAGATTAAAAATTTGTGTAATTTTAGGGGAGACAATGTTGTACTGGTATGGGATGGAGCCAAGACTCGTAATTACAGATCCAGAACTGGCCAAACAAATACTGTCAAACAAGTTTGGGTTCTATGTGAGACCCAGGATAAGGCCCACCATTATAAAACTAATGGGCAAAGGATTGGTTTTAGTGGAAGAACTAGACTGGGTCAGACACAGAAGGGTTCTCAATCCCGCCTTCTCCGTCGACAAGCTCAAGGTCTTCAACTATAAATATCCAAATTAATCATTTCCAATTAATGATATTTATTTGGTACTAACAGTCTATATATTGCTTATGGGTCTGGCAGATTATGGTAAAGAAAATGGCAGAATGCACCATAGACATGCTTGATCAGTGGAAAAATCAGGCTTTGGAAGCTAAGAATCAATGCATCAAAATAGATATGAGCAAAGAATTTATAAAGCTTACTTCTGATATAATTGCCCACACAGCCTTTGGTAGTAGCTATGTTCAAGGGAAAGAAGCCTTTAAGGCACAAAAAGAGCTTCAAAAATGTTGTGTGGCTGCAAGTACAGATATTTTCATCCCTGGCACCCAGTAATTAAATTAACTTATTCAAAAAAACAAAACATTAATTCATGTTCTCTTTAATTTGACATTAGTTGTGATTAATCTTGTTCTTGCTTTGATTCCTTGTAGGTATCTACCTACACCGTCGAATATTAAGATATGGAAGCTAGACTGGCAGCTGAAGAAGACATTACAGAGTATCATAGAAAGTAGATTAAGGTCAAAAGATTCTAAAAATTCAGATGGTTATAATTGTTATGGAGATGATCTATTAGGTGTAATGATTGGAGCCTCAGAAATTATACGTGAAACCAAATCTACTATTCCCAAGTTGAGAATTAACGAAATCTTGGATAACTGCAAAACATTCTTCTTTTCTGGGCATGACACCACCTCCAATTTTTTCACTTGGATCGTTTTTGTGTTAAGCTTACACCAACAATGGCAACAAAGACTCAGAGAAGAAGTGTTGAAAGAATGCGGGATGGAAATTCCTGATGCAGACATGTTTCCGAAGTTAAAATTGGTTAGCCACAATTTTTTATATATAAATCTTTTTTTACATCAGAAATTTTTTAACCAGGATTACGAGACAAGACAGATATTTAACCACTATTACAATATTGCAAATTGGTTCTACACATTATTATTATTATTAAGTATTTATTAATGTATAATTGGGTTTGTATTAATTTTGTAGATGAACATGGTTTTGCTGGAGATATTGAGGCTGTATGGTCCAGTAATAACTTTGCTCAGGAAGCCAATAGAAGATACGAAATTGGGGAATTTAATGATTTCAAAAGATACATGTATAGAAATTCCCATTGTAAAGATTCACAGGAGCAAAGAATACTGGGGAGAGGATGCAAACGAGTTCAATCCATTTAGGTTTGCAAATGGGATCTCAAAGGCTGCAAAACACCCCAATGCTTTCCTTGGGTTTGGAATGGGTCCTAGATTTTGCATCGGCCAGAATTTTGCAATGCTCGAAGCTAAAACAGTTCTTGTATCTATTCTCCAAAGGTTTTCCCTTTCCCTTTCCCCTGACTATAAACATGCCCCAATCAATTACATTACTTTGCATCCTCAATACGGCCTACCTATTATTCTGAAACCTTTGCCGATTAAATTGGAATGATCTGTAAGTATATGATATATATGAGCTGCGAGTTAAAACTTTAATCAGAGTACTAATTATATATGTAAGAAGACGTATTAATAAGATGGGTTATAATTATTGCAATTAATTAAAATTTTAAATATGTTTGGAGAGGGTATCTGTCATCTATATTCCAATACAAGATTCTCAAAATTAATTTATACTTATGTTTCCTACAGCAGGATGATGTCCCATGATTTTGAGTCAAGATTCTTGTTGTGTTAAGCATGTCCATCCATGGTTGCTTGGTTGTTGGTTGTTGACTGTGTTGTTTACATATAAATATAAGAAAACTAATCAATGGCCATCTCATTGCAATTGTCTCTGTCGTCCATATTTGAATCTGATTCTCATACTGGTATAGTGGTACTTCTTTATAAATTAAGAAAGGAATACTAACAACTATGAACCAAGAACAAAAACTAACTTTTATTTTTTGAAAGTGGCTTTGGTTTCCAATACTAAATTTAAAATCCTTTCTTTTGGGATTGGGTTAACATTGTCATCATCAGCTGACCAATTGCCAAGGACAACCTAAAAAAAAATAAGTGGTATAGATCTATTGCTTGAAACTTCATTTGAAAAATATTGTGGAAGAATTGTATTTCATTTTATTCTATTAATAAAATTCAACTCGATAAATAATAAAAACACATATTTTTGAAAATAAAATTTAAAGTGTTTAATTTTATTATTTGAGATAATTAAAAACAAAATAAAAATATTTATTTTTCTTATTTTATTTTTATTTTTATTTTTATTTTTATTGGACTAATTAAAAAACTTTTGTTTAGTAATTTTGAGAAATGAAAAAAAAAATTATTATATAGTAAGAAAATAATTATTATTCACTTATATTAAATTAAATTAGTATTGCTAAAATTTGTGAAATATTTATTTTTAATAAAATTTAATTATTTAATTCAAAAATATTTATTTTTAAGATTTATATATTTCAATGTGAAAAAAAAAATACATCTTAATTTAAAATAAAAATATTAAAATATACATCACAAAATATTTTATGAATTATTAAGATCTCAATTAATTTAGGAGTAGTTTCACTTATTTTAGTCTAAAAATTATGAAATGGAGTGATGAATACCTCAACAAATATGCACGAGTGGAATGTGTATAGAAAGTATAAACTGTGCCGCTGCCTTTCAGGCGGCGGAACCACATGTAGTGTTACAACTCATCAGAAAAAATTTGTTGCAGTATTAATAATTTAAGGGTAAAAGTTTCAAATTGATTATTCAACTTTACTGTTGATTGATGATAGCTAATGACAAATTAATTTTTTAATAAAGAAATCTAAAAATTAATCGTTTAAAGACACTAAATTCTTAAAACTGATGAAAATGTCTGCGTAAAACTCAATTGTCAAAGATTTGGCCTTAATTGTCATCGATAATAAAGTTAAAAAACCAATTTGTTACTTTTATCATTTATTTTCTACTTTTTTTTTTGCCAAATCATTTATTTTCTACCTTCTTTGCTAGTAATATGTCTATTTTAATTTCAATTTTGAGTAAAATAATGATTAAAATGTTTAATTATTATTAAAAGGATTATACACGTGTATAATATATTAGTAGAATTTGAATTTTATTTTTGAAGTGTCAAAATTAAAAATATCTCATTATACTATAATAAATATTTTTAATTTTGAGAGGGTCAAATATTGAAAATATAACTAATTTAAAAAAAAATTAAATATATGTAATATTTATTAATTTTTTCAATTTTTTTAAGGCGCCATAACTCTTCCATATTCTCACATATCCGTTTATATATATATATATATATATATACACACAAATTTTAATTTTTTTGACAAATTAATAAAAATTCAACTTGATTCATACTTGAAATTTATAAATTCACTCAAATTTGATTTGAAATTTTTTTTAACATTATTTTGATGAATAATTTAATATGTTCACAATTTGACCGTATAACCGGTCCAACCCAATTTGTTTGCCATATATATATATATATGTGTGTGTGTGTGTATATTGTGGAATTAAAGTGTTAAAATTTATTAATTTAAAAAAATTAAAGTAGAATTGATTTAAAAAAATTTAATGACTAAAAATATAATATAATTTAAAATCCTCAAGAATTACTGTGATGAATAATTGATATTTTTAATAATGATTAAAGTGTTTAATTATTATTAATTTTTTTTAAAAATAAAATTATTAATTTTAAATTAAACTGTAAATATCATAATATACATTAAAATAAATTTTAGAGACTATTTAATAATTACCTAAAAATAAGAAACAATTTTTATGAATGAATGAAAAATAGTTATTATTATTATTATTAATAATATTATTTTGATTAATGGTAACATTAATTATTATTGATAAAAGTGACAAATTAGTATTTTAACTTTACTGTTGAGGACAATTAAGGATAAATTAACTTATTTAATTCTTAGTTCTCACACGTTTTAAAAGGCAATTATGTTATACGCGAATATTTTCATCAGTTTCAGGATTCAGGTGTTTTTGAACGATAAATTTTGAGACTTTTTTATTCAAAAAAATTAATTTATTCTTAATTATACTCGGCAATAAAATTGAAGTATTAATTTATCACTTTTATCATAATTTAAGTGTTGGTTCTTTTTCCTATTGACATTAGTGAAATGTAAGCCTACTAATTAACTCATTATATAAATATATATATGGTGAATTGAGTTAATGGATTTTTATTATATAATGTGAAGGGTCCTCACTCCTCAACCACAAAACAACCAACCACTTCTAAGTCCTAAGCCAGTAAGCCAAAGCAAAAGAGAGACACTTCTATCAGTTACAGTATTCCACCATGAGTTACGATGTTGGGATTTTGATGGTCGCTTTGACAATTGCTGTTGTCGTTTCAAAGATTTGGCGACTGCTATGGATTTCAATTTGGAGACCACTCGCCTTGACTAGAAGCTTTCGGAAACAAGGAGTTAAAGGGCCACCTTACTTTCTCTTCTCTGGATCTCTAAACGACATGAAAAGGCTCAAGATGGATGCCAGTCGAACTGTTTTGGATTCCAACTCAAATGACATCACTTGTAGAGTTTTGCCTCAGTACCACAAGTGGTGCCCGCTATATGGTAAGTTGCTTCTGAATTGGGTTGAACCAGTTCTAAATCTGAATTATTTAACCAAAATTCTGTTATTCATCTTTATATATATGAGATTGAACTTATCCGATATTGCTCAGTCATTTTGATTCTGAATTTGAACTGAAATAAGTTCTATATATATATATTTTCTAACAAAATTATACTACTAAATATTTTTAAACCACATATTTATTTTGCATTTCTCATAACATTCATATTACAATAAACTATTATAATAATAATATATATTTTCAAATCCGGTCCGATCTTAGAGTCGGCGAAGGCAGAGGATTATAAATCAAAAGTTCAATCGAAATCGAACCGAAATTTTAAATAATAACATATATTTATTATTTATGCTAAATGTTTATTGATATGCATAAAATAATGCACGTTACATGTTATAAATGAACGTTACAATCATACAAAAAATAAAGTAATGTTCGTTACATACTGTGAACGTTCGTTATAAAAAATACCTGATTTATAAGTGATCCGGACTGATTTATAAATCGATTTTAGATTTTTTTTATTGAACCGATCAAGTCGATCCTGATTTGAAAACATAAATAATAATAATAATAAATAATATTTTTTTATTATTTTTTAAATTTATTTTATTATTATACTTTGCTTTATAATATATAAAATAAACTTTAGAAATTATCAAATTTACACATTTTATGCTAATATGGGATAGAAAGTAAATTTAAAATTAAATTTAATAAATAAAAATTAAATTATAGATAAAGAGAGAAAAAAAAAAAATGCAATGTAAATTCGTCTACCGAAATTATCACTGAAATTAATTTGAACTAAGCTTTTAACTCAGAATGGAAAAAATATGCGTGTTTTTATATTAATTTTGAGTCCATAATTTTTGGCGAAATATATACAGAAATGTATATTGTTGCATTTTTTATTTTCATGTGTTACGTATGTAATACATAAAAATAGGAGAAATTTGTCAAATTCAAATTGATATAATGACATTTCAAATAAAATACTAAAATAAATTTTCTCTCAGATTCGGCGACGGTAAATTGTCTGCAAAATATGCATTAAAAGCAACAATAACATTATTATTTAATGCTAAAGCCATCCATTATGTGCAGTATCTTGATATTTGGATAAAGACTGAGTAGTGAAGAATAAAGGACAGTAACACGCATAAAAAGGGCATCAAATATAAGGTTTTTAATTTGAGGGCATGTGATTAGTTGTGTTTTTGGCTTTATTATGCTCATTTTGCAATGTTCTTTGCTTCATTCATCATAGCAAAACTCATGAGTCATGATATTAGTTATCTGATATCATTTTATATGATCGACGGTAAATTGTTTGATTAAAAATTTAAAACCCATACGAGAAGAATCATTTTATTGACAGAATCTAATTATTTGGATTAATTAATTTAATTTTAAGAATACAAGTTTTTTATTTTTTGAAACAAGATACACACAGGTTAAGAATAAAACAAGACATCCATAATCATTTTTTTCTAGGTTTATTGAAAATAGAGGTTATGTATTATAATTTTTTTACCAATTTTCGGAGATTAAAAAGTTTTTTTTTGGCTTTTATGTCGCAGGAGAAACAATTCTTTATTGGTATGGAATGAGACCGGTGGTTTGTGTAACGGACCCTGATCTGGTCAAGCAAATACTATCAAACAAGTTTGGTTTCTATGTAAAACCTAAGTGTAGTCCTGCAATAGAAGCATTGACAGGGAAAGGAGTAGCTTTAGTAAATGGACTGGATTGGGTTAGGCGCAGAAGGATTGTCAATCCTGCTTTTTCACTGGACAAGATCAAGGTCTCAATGGAATGAAAATATGGAATGCATTTATTATTCTGTTTTTTTCTCCCTGTTTTGAATTCATTGGACATGTTTAATTAAATCCATTGCTTCTGAGTATTGACAGGTTATGGTAAAGAGAATGGCAACGTGTATTATACCCACACTTGAAGAATGGAAAAATCAGGCCAATGCAGCTGAGGATCAATGTAAGAAGATCGAAATTAATGGAGAATTTCGAAAGCTAAGTGCTGATATTATAGCCCATACTGCTTTTGGCAGTACCTATTCTCAAGGGAAAGAAGCCTTTGAAGCACAAAATGAGCTTCAACACTATTGTTCAGCTTCAATTCTTGATCTTTTGATTCCTGGCAGCCAGTAATTTCTCACTCCGGACCATATATTTATCTTAATTTTAAATTTGTCATCATGGCCAACCATTTGATTTATTTATTTATTTTTTAATTCTTTAATCATTTAGTTATCTCCCAACTCCATCAAACCTCAAACTATGGAAACTAGATAGAAGAGTACGGAACACTCTAAGGAACATCATAAAGAGTAGACTAAATTCTAACAATTCAGATTGCAATTATGGAGATGATCTACTTGGTTTGATAATCAGAGCCTCAGAAAACACTGAAAGCAAAGATGGCCCCAAGTTGAGCATGGATGATATTGTCGAAGAGTGCAAGACGTTCTTTTTCGCAGGGCATGAAACCTCCTCCAATTTGCTAACTTGGACTGTCTTCTTGTTGAGCTTACATCAAAACTGGCAAACAAAACTCAGAGAAGAGGTATTAAAAGAATGCGGAATGGGAATTCCTGATTCAGACTTGTTGGCCAGGTTAAAATTGGTAAATCATCATTTCCATATTTATGTTCTTAAATTTGTATGATTGTGAAAAAAAAAAAAAGTTCTGAAAATGGCTGCAAATTGTGTAGGTGCACATGGTTATGCTAGAGACCTTGAGGCTGTACTGTCCTGTAGTAGAAACGTTTAGAGAAACAACAAAAGACATGAAATTGGGGAATATGATGATTCCAAAGGATGCATGGGTATCAATTCCTATAACAAAGATCCACAGGAGCAAAGAATACTGGGGAGAGGATGCAAACGAGTTCAATCCAATTAGGTTTGCAAATGGAATCTCTAAGGCAGCAAAACACCCCAATGCTTTTATTGCATTTGGAATCGGTCCAAGAACTTGCATTGGCCAGAATTTTGCTATGCTGGAAGTGAAAGAAGTTCTTGCAATGATTCTTCAGAGGTTTTCCTTCTCTCTCTCTCCTGAGTACAAACATGCGCCAATAGACAACATTGCTCTGCAGCCACAATATGGCCTCCCCATTTTATTCAAGAATTTGCCTATTCACAGCATATAGCTCTGGCCTAAAATGGGAGATTACTGTGTTCTCCTATATTAATAAAATACTTTTGGCTCACTGAAGTTATCTCCAAAACTACGACTAATAGTTAGTTGATTGTTATAATAGTCTCTTGCCATTAATTTCACCACAAACAAATTTGAAATTTGAAATTATACATATACATGATACATCCATAATTGACAGTTGAACATATAATAAAAAGAAAAAAAGAAAGCCGCAAGCAACAAAAGCCAGAACACGCTTTGTTTGTTATGTATGCAGAATCAATAACTTGGAAAAAAGAAACAAAGCTAATTAATGGTGACTTCGCAATTAGTAAGTATGCTAATTTTTAATCTATCAAAAAGTAATGATCAATCGAAGAATTTCCATGGCTTACCTGTGGCTTCGCCTGGTAGTCCATGAAATCCTGGAAGAGACATTATTAATTCCGAGCATAGCTTCGAGATCCGGTGAGGCAAAGAACTCTTTGACAACCCTAACTTTGTTTGAGGCGTTATCTTTCACAGCTAATGAAACCTTACGTTTCCTCGGAGCTGGAGGACACGTCATCAAATCAGGTATCTTATGTTCTTTGGCCGTCGGTGTCGTACAATCCAAAATCGTCATCTCGGTTTTTGCTTTCTCGTCAACGGCTCCCTGTTCCTCTTCTACTTGTAGTTCCAATTCATCGATGACGAGCTCTGAGAGCTTTTTCGACAGAATTGGGGGTTTTTCATCTTGTTTGCTAACAATAATCATCTGAATTGGAATTGAGAAGCTTTAGGCTGTTTGGGAGTTGGAATAAAAAAAGGAAAAGAAAGAAAAAATGAGTTGAGATAAGAATTATGTCTTATTTTGGGATTTTAATTAATTTAAATAAAAAATAATATTAAACGATTAGTATTTTATTTCCTTTTAAAATTGAGAAAATAAAAAATTTCTCTTATTTACTTCTTGAGAGAAAGAAGACTTAATTGAGAGAGAATTCGATTGAAAGAGCTGATTTGAATTGGTAGTGATCGATCGATACAGAGAAGAAGATAAGAGAAGGAGTGGGGTCACAGTGGGAGGACGGACGGAGGAGGAGACTTGTTTGACTCTAATTTCAATTTATAGGCGCGGGCCGAGTAAACGGGTGTCATGTCAGTGAGTTTTTTTCAAATACTGGCCGCCTTCTTAGAAGAAGAATCTATTTATTTTGGAAATATTTGTTTTGTTTTTGAATAAATTATCACCATCTTCTTTGTCCTTTCCCAATTTAACCATTTTATGGATTCTAAATTTTAAAATCGAATTCCATGCAAGGATGATTTTTTTATTAAGTTATTATAATAAATATTATTTTTAATATTACCTTATAATAATATTAATAGTGTTATTAAATATTAACAAGACACACATTATTAAAAAAAAAAAAAAATTAGTGAGAATATTTTTTTTTGTTTTTTTTATTTAGTAAAGTAATATCACATATTTATTTATTAAATTTTAATCGAATCAAGTGATATTTAAATTAAAAAAAATATATATCTCATTTATAGTAGAATTAAAATCTCCTCCCTTTCTCGATCATTGATGTTTTGCTCAAGGATATTCAATAAAACCATCTTTATTTCGAAAAAAAAAATTTTAAAAAAAAACTCTTGATTGATAAACAAAAAACGTAAATTATCTTGTTAATTAAACTAACAGTTAGAATTAATTAAGAAAATTTTATATATTATGTGGTTTTGCAATTAATTCTTATAAGAAATACATCTCCGGATTTCCTATAGCGTGGATATTAGAGATTGAATCTTTAATTTATTCCACTACATAGAAAATGCTTTATTCTTATGTTATTAGTTCAATTGTAAGAATTTGGTTTAAAATATATTTTTTCTAAGAGTTATGATTTTAAAATATAAAAGTGTTTAATACTATGATAATTTATATATTAATTGTGATTAAATTTTAAAAAGGAAAATGTTATTAAATTTAAAATGTTAAAAATTGAAGTATAATAAAAAAAAAATTCACATCTTACATGTCTAAAACTAAAAATTTTTAAAAAAAAATGTAAAACAGTGAGCTAAATAAATTAAATTTTATGATATTTCAAGGCCTATAAGGGGCTTGCTAGAGGAAGAGAAGAAGCTGTATTACTTAAATGAAAAGCCCATTTACATATCATATGGGCCTCACCAATAGATTTAAAAACTTGATTATTTATGAATAAAAAATCTTCTAAACAAGCTTCAGCCCAGCTCAATTAAATTGGTAGCCTAAGTTATCCTTTTTGCCTAGAGATAACAATATCACGGGACGGATTTTAAGATTTTCATTTCCTGATGAATGGTCAGAGGTAAAAGTGAGACTGAATAAATTGGATTCGGAATGAGTGCAAAGCGAGGACAGAAATCCCTATTTATATTTTTATAATTTTATTAATGTTAAAACTTTATAATTTATATATTTTGATAAAATATTATACATATTTATATTAAATTTTATATATTATTAATTAATATTTAAAAAATAATAATATAATTAAATATTCAATAATATAATTTTAAAAAAAATTAATTATTTTATATATATATATATTAATTTTGTGGAATCAAAGCAGAGAGACTCAATCTCATCCTGCCCTATTATCATAAATAGAGCGGAAATTTCGCGTCGAGTTCAGAGCGAGAATGGATTTCCTATCGAAACGAATTGAGTTTTGTCATCTCTATTTTTACTTAAATCGAGTAGCTTTACCAGCAAATAACCGGCCCAGCAAATCAACTGCCATTTAAATATTATAAAAAATTTAAATCAAATATCAAGACCCATAATTATTTCGTGAATAAAATTTCAAAATTAATTTCTCCATTTTTTTAAAAAAAAATTTATAGCATTGATTTGCTATCTAATATCCACCTAGTGGTTGGTAGATATACTTAATGCCCTAAGCCTAGGATTAGGGATATACAAATCCGTCATCTTCAATCCAATCTTATTTAATCTTCTAAAAGGTTATATAATAATAGACCACTTTAATAACTCACTTACTAATAAAATGTGCACATAAAAATTTATTTACAATTAATTATATTGCACAATCTTGAGTTATTAGTAGACAAGAAAAAAAGGATGAAGAAATTGTAGAAGCAAGGAAGAGAGAAGCGATGCATAAGAACGATGAGAAAGAAAAAAAAAAAAAAAATTAGGATTTGAATTAGGTAATTTGAATATATTGATGAGAAGCAAGACAATTGCAACCAAGGGCATTCAAAATGGTAACATTTAACGCGTGAAGATAAGAAATCGAGGGCAAGAAGGTAAATTCACAAGGTAGCAGATGAAATGGCAAAAAAACCCTTAGAAAATGATATCGTTTTTGTTGTGAAGTTAGGTGAGAGATCAAGGGCAGGGCAGTAATTTTGATTATGTGAAAAGATGATTTTACCCTTCAATATAATTTCAAATTTACCATTCATCTAAATAAAACTTTTATTGTATTGTATAAATATGTATACATGGTACCGTTATCTTTCGAAAACATCGATAATTTTTGTAGGATTATATGATACCAATAATTTTTATTTATATGATACCAATAATGTTTATTTATTCTTTGTTCAAAAAAATTATTGTAGGATTATATGATACCAATAAATTGGACTATATATTATGTCCAAGATATTATTAGATATATTAAGGCATAGTATGTTATTTATTATTTATGATTTTGTTAGATTTTAATGTTATCTTATATAGAAATGTTGACGAGTGTCTTCCTATTTTGGATATACTAATGCAAGACTCTTTGTTAGAGAAAATCTTCTAATAATTGACATTTGGCATATAATGGACTAAAATCATAACCCTTTTTTCATTATCTTTATATAATTATTGTTTGGGAGTCAAAAGATTGGACCATGGCGAATAAAGATGAATCATATTATGATTTCATGGATGTGGGTTTTAGTGAGAAGAAATTAGAAGTAGCAGAGAAAGATGTTCCAAAAATTTCGAGCGAGACTCAAACTTACAATTTCTTGGAAAAAGAATCTAATTCCCAAGAAGGTGCAGGTGGGAATCAATCAGAGCAACATAAAGATGGAGGTTCTGCCGCTACCAGTTTGAAAAGTGGAAATATTCGTAATATATTGAATCATCCAAAGGCCAAAGATTTTGCTGAAAGAGTCTTGCATGGGAGGCAATGATTAAATCAAAAAAAAAAAAAAAATTGAATGAATGAATGGTTAAGACTTGAAATGAGGGATTAATAGTGATGTTATTTTATGAAGGTTTTTTTTTTTTTTTTTTTTTTTTTTTTTTTTAAGAGGTATATCATGGATTTTCTTTTACTTACAGTATAAAAAAATTCTATTTTTCATTATAGGATTTTAAATTTTTTTTTCTAAATTAATTTAGGTAGATCAGCGAACCAAGTAACTCATTATCTTACTAGAGTTGCTGGTTTCTTATCTGGTCAAAGAGTTTGAGACCAGGTCCCCTCTTTTTTTTTTTTTACTGATATATTAGCTTTTGATTAAAAAAAAAAAGAAAAAAAAAGAAGAAGATAAGACACATCTCTCTTATATTACCAGCTATGTTTTTTTTTTAAAAAGTATTATTATCTAATATGTATTGTAGATATTGAATGACATATTATAACGCAATAAAAAATAAAAAAAATAAAAAGTTCCTTTTTTATTTATATTTTTATACAATAGTTTATTTTATATTTCTTAGTAGGTAAAGAAATGTAATAAAGAAAATTCTTCAATTTATTTTAAATTTATTTCAAAATATGTTTTGCATTCCATCCAATTATTTCTACCAAATATATGCATGGATTTTCAAAACAATCGCTTACTAAGCACTCTTTATCATAATTTTGTAAACAAAGTAATTAATTCAGAGTACTTAGATGTCGTGAAATGTTATTTCACTTTCTTTTATAATCAAGCAGATATATTATATGTGGTGGCAATATACAAGAAGATCGACTTGTCAAGTAATAAATTCTTTGACCCCTGGCTGTTTTTGCAACTACGTACAATCTCTGTCATTATAGTTCCATTTCTTTTCTTGAACACTTGGGCAGTCATATTATATGTATATGAAGTTATAGCATTGTCATCTTAGTTTCTTCAATGCGGTTCTTTTTTTCTTCTGATTCCCATTGAATTTTTTCCTTCTCATTTGACTTTGTAACATACTCTCAAGGGCAGAACTAGGTAGAGTTTTGGGGGATAATCCCCAAGCTCTTAAATATTAGAAAATTACCTTCAAAATTTTATTTAATTTTTTAAAAATATAGTAATGGCTCCCTTTCCTATTTTATATTTATTTTCATTTGTATCCTCACTTTATATTTATTTAAACCCTTCAAATTTTATATTCTAATTATGCCCCTGCATACTCTAATAACTACATATACATACGAGCTTATATAATATAATTGTACTATGCAATTGCCTGATGTGAAGAGTTTCGGTAATTAGTTGGATAAGCAAAAACAGAAATGGAGGTCCAAATAGAAGTATTTTATCAGTTGCTATTAGACTGTAATTTTTTATTTGGAATGAGTTACGAGACCTATTTTATGTGAAAAATAGTGATTTTCAAACTATACGACATTGCATGAAAAAAAATTGATTTTCAAGCTCTACAACATTCTCATCTTGCCAAGTTTAAATGAGTCCATTTCAAACCTTAAAATTATTCATTTATGTTGTTTTCGGGCCACTTTTAATTTTGGGCAAATTTTAAACTTTTTATTTTAGTTCTGTTTTGTCATGGATTGTTTTATTATGTTATTTTAGGGTTTGTAAGATATATATATAAGCCTCCATTTAATCTTTTAGAGACAAATTTTAATATTATAAATTGATTTTACTCTAAATTATTGAATTAATTCTCTTTAAATACTTACACATTGCGTCACAACCGACTCTAGCAAGAGAAGAATGACAAGGACTCCAATTCTTCTTCTTCTTATTATTATTATTTACTATAGTTCTCCCTCATTTATTGTATTTAGTCCTACAAGGGTAATTAAGATTGGTATGGAAAATTCGTAAATGAAAGGAAACTGTCAAAGTTTGAATTTGAACTTTTGATATGAGAGACAACATCCGAGACTACTCTTATAATCCTACTATGTACAAATAGAAAAGATTTAGCTATATTTGATGTATATATCAAGTTCAATAGAAAAATTACATGGAGTATAAAAAATATAACATCTTTATACTAAGCAAATCAATATGTCAAAATCTCTGAACCCTAAGAGTCAAGTACAAATATAGTCAAAATTAAAATCAATATATTAATATTAGATTTATAATAAGGCATTCATATTTTTTATCATTAGTCAATATGAGATTACCCACACACATTTCATTTCATTCATTCATTATATATATTTAACACAATGGGTAATTCATAATAAAATTTTAAAATATTAAATTGTGATTGGATTGGTATATAAAAAGACAATTATATTAAAAGTAATTATAAATTTTTTAATATTAAATACTAACTAATTAACTAGATACATAAATGATATTTTAAATGATGATTATGTATATCAAATGAAATCAACCTTCAAATCCAAATAAAAAAAAGGGATAAAGTGTATATATATATATCAGAAAGCAGAAAACTAATTTCCATGATTTAGATATGAAATAAATAGGAGAAAGAGGATTTATATTTCCAATTAGATTGTAACTAATTACATTTTTTTTTTTTTTTTTTGCCCATCTAATTAGATTGTAACTAATTAGAAAAATAATTAGATTGTAACTAATTACATTTAGTTTAGCTGAATTGTTGAAGTTAATCTTGTGCAAGTAGGTCTTTCCCCGTACGACTCCTTTCTCCTGCTAGCAACCCAATCATTGATATGGTGCCCACAAAGACATATGTGTGACGTAATGATTTACAACAAAGAGGTGAGATCATATAATTATATTTATTGTTTCAAATATAATTAGGATATATTTAGTGAGTCCTAATAGAATATAATTAAATATATTTTTAAAGTAAATATTATACTTTTGATAATAAAAAAAATATTTTTATTTATATCATATTATGGCCTTCTAAATATGTTTTTAATGTTGACTGGACTTAACGAGAGTAAGCAAACCGAACTGAAAAATTAAATTAAATTGATTAATTCGGTTTCGATTCAGTTTGAAAATTTTAAAATTGAATAAAATTTCAATTCGGTTCGATTTTTGTCCAAAAATTTCAGTTAAAATCAAACCGACCAAACTTTTTTTATATTATTTAAAATATATATTAAAATATATTTATATTATATATGTTTACTAAATATATATAATACCTCTTTTGTATTGATGAAATTATTTAGGTATTAAATATAGTATTGTATATATTTTTTAAATATATATAATAACATAATTTTTTAGGTATTAAGTATATATAATTAATGAAATTTGAATATAAATTTAGGAAAAAAAATATAAGCCCAAACTGACAAATCGAAAATGACGCAGCGTAAATAAAATGGCAAAACCGTTTAGGGTTTAGGTTTTTCTGTATATTAATGTCTGCCCTAAAACAGGCAAAGTAGAAGTTTAAATAGGAGCCCTGAAATCCTAAACACGGGTATAAATATGGAAACTGCCAAAAATGACAGTTTCGAAATATTACACCAGAAAAACATAATGATATTAAAAAAGAAAGCGCCACAGACGGCGCCTAAATCCGGGATTCCTACCAAAAGTTACAAGCAATTCAAAAAGTTTCCATAAATGGAAAAAAGGCAAAATTAAGGGCCCAAATGAAGGAATTTGGCCGAAAAATGATGTCGCTCATCGCCAGAGGCGATGAGTTGGATCCGTTGCAGCATTTTCCTTTGGATTAAGTACTTGCAAGGCCCAAAAATTACAGCTGCCCCGGACTGCTATTTCTTCTGCTTGGCCCGCTGCTTGTCTAAGCGGTTTAGGAACCCTTCTGCAAAGGCCTCCACGTCAGAAACGAACCAAACTTAATCAATTCGGTTCGGTTTAATTTCCATTATAAGTTCGGTTCGATTTAATTTTTAAAAATATGCTTTTCAATTTTTTAATTTTTTTTAATTTAATTTGATTTTGAACCGAACCAATTATTTACTCACCCCTAAACTTAACTCATCAATTGCCGACCGATTCTTAGATTAAACAATATAATGTATAATTATGGATCATTAAGGGGCCTAATTGTCTCCTTAATCGAGGTCAATGATGTAATCTGTGATGAAAGTTGACTATCATTCCCCACTATAGGCGAAAGAGGAGATGTAATTATTCTTGATTAAGGGGGACAAACCAAGAAAATTAACTTAATAAATCCCTTTTTAATACAACTTTTTCATAATTAAAAAGGGTTAATAGTTTTAATCCTCCATTAATATTTAAGAAGCTGTCATCCATGTCATTAGAAGTCAAATTATCAATTATAATTATGCCCTTCAATTTCTTTTTTACGATTTTACTTTTTCACATTTAAATAAATACATTTTAAATAATCAATTGATTTGAAAGACAGAATTGTCATAATGACGAATATAATATAATTATTATGGTTTTTGAGTTTATGTGAATTGAGAGCATAATAAGCACTATTAGTTAATGAAAAAGACATGCGATTAAAAAAAAAAGAAAGAAAGAAAAAGAAAAAAAATTGAGAGGAAGTATGATGATTAAAGCTAATAATATGATTTTCAATTGAAGGTTTAAGAAAAATACATAAAAGGGTGCATGTGCTTATGTTGCCTCTAATGTTAATGGGCCTATTAAGTGGGATACATTAGGGTCATATTGAATAGACCCTTCTCAAGAAGCAAAGGGCTTTTAGGTATAATCCAGAAGGGAACGTGGTGTGCTTCCTAGATAAATTGTGGGTCATGGTAATGTCAAGTTTATGTATTAATCTTTGGTCAGTTAACATCAAAGTTGCTATAGCAGCCATAGTGTTGATAGAAAGAAAGTTGTCCAATAGTGAATTAGGGAAATTATTAATTAATGTATTTAACGAGAGATTTATTATTAATTAAGCACAATGTCTAATCCCATTATCCCTAAACTGATAGTTGATCTTTCTTGTCAATTGGTTGTCATCCTTTTTAGAAAGAGATGGATTAAAGATAATGAAAGTATATTTGAGCCTCTTCTTTCTTTCAAGGACATATAGATGATGCTCCAATTCTTCTTTCAAACTACCTGTTGATTAGAATCTTCAAAATCGTTTATCTTTTTCCTCTTACAATATATTCACTAATATCCCATCAATTCTTATTACTTATTATTAGGGTGTGCAAATGATCAGTTTGGTTTAAAACTGAACCAAATCAAAATAATTAAAATTATATTTTTATTAAATCGAACTGAACCGAGTTGAAAAATTTTGGTTCAGTTAGTCGGTTTGGGCTGATTTTAATTTTTTTTTTTTGCTATTTCTCTTTTTTTTTTTTATAATTTTTGAAATAAAATTCAAGTAAATTTTAATATATATTTAATAAATGTATATAATATAAATATATTTTAATATATGTATATAATATAAATATATTTTAATATATGTATATAAAATAAATATATTTTAATATATATATATAATATAAATATATTTTAATATGTATATATATATATATATATATAATTCAGTTTTAACTAAAATTTATTAAGCAAAAACCAAATTAAAATTTAATTTGATTTTCAAAATTTCAAATTAAATCAAACCTAACCAAACCATTCAGTTTTTCAATTTCGATTCGATTTTGCTCACCCTTACTTATTACAATCTCTTTTAAAAGTAATTTTGGTTCATTCCCTTAATTACAACAAAATATCATCTTACACTATTGCTTATTATAAAGTCATTACAAAACAACCTCTCCACGTCCTACTTAAAATTTTTGAATTTGAATGTATTTTTTAAAAAAAAGTACAAATCCTTGTCTTTTAGTAATTCAAAATGATCATAAGGGCAAATATTCTTTTTACTAAAAAACTCCCTCTCTTTTTTGGTTCATAAAAAAAAAAAAAAAAAAAAAAAAAAACTCGCTTTCATTCCCTTAATTATTCAATTTAAATTTTCATGACCATTTGTTTTAATGCATGAACCAGACAAATCAGTTAGAAAAAACAGAAAAAACTTGATTAACTAAAACTCTATAACTTCTTAAAGAATAACCTTAGTTACCTTTGGGTGATTTACTATAAATACATTATTTATCTGAATCTCTATCTCTAATTAATTCTATCATCATCGAGCTAATATATGTTTGGGAGAACCAATCTTAAAAGCCAATTATTAACATGGGTGTATTGGATTAGGAGAATTAAAGACTTTTACGGACTTAAAAAGTTAGGAGGTATTCAATAATAACTTTTAAAAACTCTATAAAAGTCAAGAGGTATTCAATAATAATTTTTAAAAACTTTTAAAAAGTCTGTAAAAATCAAGAAGTATTCAATTTCAACTTTTATAAAGTCTATAAAAGTTAACTGGTATTCAAAAAGTTATTAACTTTTATAAATAATAGACTTTTGTATACTTTCATTGACTTTTTATGTATTATATGAATAAAAAATTTTCACAATTCTCTTTCACTTCTTCTCAAGATTTCAGCTGACTTTTTTTTGAAGCCACATACAAAAAATAAAATAAAATATTTCATAACTTTCAAAAAAGAAAAAAAACTAACACACAACATATAAACTTAGGTGGTATTTAGTAAAACTGAAAATTAAGTGCTGAAAATTTAAGTGCTGAATTTTAAGTGTTGAATAATATAAGTGATATAGTTTTTAAAATGTAAATTATTTAAAAATTTAATCATTTATTGTATTCATTAGAAATTTTAAGTTAAATATTTTAACTTACCATTTTAAGTGGTTTTTTACTTAATTGAAAACTTTAAGTTGAAATTATTTTATGTTATCAAACCATCTTAAAATTAATAAGTGCTGAAAATATTAAATTAAATAATAAGTTGAGTTATCAAACACCCCCTTATAGTTAATATGAATATGTTAACGGGTAGGTGGCTAAACACAATTAATTATTAATAGAATATAAGCATAATTTTTAAAAAAGTTTAAAATGTTCTTTTTTTTTTCTTCTTTTAAATAGAATATATAATTTATATACATAAAAAATTATATAGAATTATCATATAAATTTTAAATTAATTATTTAATTGACTAATCATATGCAGTGTATTTATTTTTTTAGATCATTATTAATATTGTTTTATTTTTTTATAGTTGCAATAAAAAGTTTGTTTCATTGCAAACCTCACATCTTAATTTTTGTTATTTGAATTTCTTAATGTCAATAATATTTTATGTAATATTAAGAAGTTAAATAACATAAAAATAAGAATTATTATAATGTGATATATAATCACATATTCAGATAATGTAATAAAACAACAATTTTTCTAGTATCTATAGTTTTAAGTCATATTCAATGAGTGAATATTTGGAATGGTCATTCTGATGAGATTTTGTCTATTTTGCAAAGTGACAAATTAGGTTAAGCTGACCAATGAAAGTGTCTATGCATATAAGAATTAATAGCAGCTGAGTGTTCTTATATTTTTCATGTATTCCCCTTCCTTTGTAATTAAAAAAAACAATCTTATTAATTAGTTATTTAACAAATATTAAAAATTAATGAAAGTCTATTAATATCTATCAATGTCTATAAAAGTTTTTAAAGTAAAGTCTTTAAAAGTCATTCATAATTTTATAAACTCCATATAAGTCATTAAAAATCTACGAACTCTGCAAAAGTCATTCACTTAAAACAAGTCTATAAAAATTTTAATTGAATATATCCTCCTAAGTTTTATTTTATTGGACAATCAATTTTATAAAAAAATAAAAAATTAGAGAAAGTACAAAAAAAATACCATATGATTTGGGTGATTTATTATTTAGATTTTGCAGAATTTTTTTAACAAAAAAGGTTTTGTGATATACGTCATTAGCTAAAGAGAGACAATTTTTGTAATAGTGTTGACATGGTCAGTTTACATCATTATAAAATTATTTTTTCTTATTTTTATGGGGTACACCGTAAAGATTAAGAGATATGCAATTAATCAGACTCTTCTATAGCTTGATTACCTTATTGAATTCAAATAGGCTGTTAAATAGCCTTACAAAACTTAACAGAATACAAGAAAATAGCTCACATACTGATTCCTAGAGAGTAGAACTTTATTAAAAACAAACTGAGTTAGACTCCTAACTTCTAACAACAACCTTTAACAACCAAAGACCTCTTCATTCCCTCCCTTAAACTAGCTGTAGTATGCAATTAGTTTAATTCGGTGAGATCAAACATTCCCATCTTCTTTCTAAGCTTCTGGAAGGCTTCAAGTTTTAAGGCTTTGGTCATCAAGTCTGCAACCTGCTCTTGAGTTCCACAGTGCATCAACTCGACTTCACCATCTTTTGTGAGATCTCTTAAAAAATGAAAACGTACTCTAATATGCTTGCTCCTTCTATGCATTACTGGATTTTTTGAAAGTTTAATCGTTGAACTATTATCACACATGATAGTAGTGCTACCTTCTTGAACATGACTTAAGTTTTTCAAAACCCTCCTCATCCACACAGCTTGACATGCACAAGCAGCAGCAACAACAAACTCTGCTTCAGTAGTTGAGAGGGTAACGATTGGTTGCTTTTTGGACATCCATGACACTGCTCCCGAACTCAACAAGAACACATAACTAGATGTACTTTTAGAATCTTCTTGATCTCCTACATAATCAGAATCAGTGAAAGCAAGCAAGTCTTCTTCCCCTCCCTTCTTGTAAAAAATCCCATAGCTAGCAGTTCCCTTCAAATACCTCAATATTCTTTTAACAGCTTGTAAATGCAACTCAGTGGGTTTTGACATATACCTGCTAATCAAGCTCACACTAAACATGATGTCCGGCCTTGTAGCAGTAAGATACATTAAACTTCCAACAATTTGCTTGAAATAAGTGCCATCCACAACTGCTCCATCAACATCTCTGTTAATCTTACAACCTGGAACAATTGGACTATTCACAGGTTTGCTCTCGGACATTGCAA
>CATKHJ010224305.1:0-32740 GCA_949750685.1 Vernicia montana | reverse complement strand
TGATTCATTCATAATTGTTCATACATTATTATTGTTCATGAAATTCAATTTTAAGTCATTGTGTATTAAACTTGCCAAACAAATTAAAATGAACCGAAAACCTAGTCCCCGAATCCTCTTTGGTAATCGAGGCTAGTGCATTTTTTTTCCATTGGATCAATAATTGGAGTCATTAATGGGTTTTCCCTTAAATTTTTCCAAATAAAATAAAATTAAGATAGCGACTCCCAAAACGCTTTTCAAAGATCAACCAATCCGAACCCGAGGGTTCCATCGTGAGACTGAACCCGAATGAGCATTTTGATCCCTGTCACGACCCGACTCACGAGCCCCAACTGGTCCTAGGGAATAGGAAGACTTAAGGTCACCTAAACCTGTAGAACTCCTTATCACCTTAATTAACTTCCATTAATTACCAGTTATCATTACCCCAGAATCAGAACCATAAACTTCCCTTAGATAAATCCCATGCCATAAAAAAAAAAAAAAAAACATTTGTGATCAGTAATTGGTACCAAATTGTCCCAAATCAGGCAAAAGCGTTGCGTCCCGAGTCGTGCCCACTGTCGCAGTCGTGACTTTGACTCGGCACACTACTTAGCAAAATTCAAATCTTTAAGTCAATATCTCTACTGTTCACAGACGAAGGTCGAAGACGGAGGTCGAAGACGAAGGTCGAAGACCAAAGGCCGAAGGCCAAAAGTTACTGTTCACGTGACTGTTCACTCCAAGCCCAGAAAATCTATTATTCACACAGAAAGGTCTTGAACGGGCGTTCACCAATTCGAACAAGCGTTCAAGCCCTGCAACTGCCAAAACTCATCATAAACTCATTCCATAAGCTTCATTTCATTACCAACATACTCAAACACCAATCAACACTTAACATATAACTCATAGATCATAATATTCACATGATACACATCTTGTAATTCCTTCTCAAATAATGATCAATCAAGACATCTATATGAACTTGAGTATCATGGAGTCCTTTCATTTCCCATTCAATCCGATATATCACTTGAAGCTCACTCGGCTTAGATCGCGAAAAATTCACACATAATCTCATAGCATGCAATCCTCATACATTATTCATCCATACTCACTACATAGAAAGCCAATACATAGTTGGGGTATTACAAAACCTCACTCATATATATATATATATATATTGTCTTTATACTTATACTATTATTTTTTTAAAGCAATAATAAATTAATTATACAAACTAAATATAGGCATAAAATAAATAAATAAAATTAGGGTAAATTATTATTTAGTCCATGAGATTTGACTTAATTAACTAACTCGTCCATACTTTTTGAAAAACTAACTAATTAGTCCATTAGTTTTGGTTTCGTCAGACTATTTAGTCCTTTAGTCTAATTTTTATACTTTTTATATTAAATTTATAAAAAAATAACTAAAATGGTCATGTATATAAAATAAATATAATTTTAATTTTATTATTTAAAAATAAAAAATTCAAATTAATAAAATTAAATAATAATCATTTAATTATATAATTATTATATATAATAAAAAATAATTATATTAATAAAATTAAATAATTATTATAAAATTAAATGATTATTATATATTATAAATATATAAATATTATTTACTTTTATTAATTTGAATTTTTTATTTTTAAATAATAAAATTAAAATTATATTTATTATATATACATTGTATTTTAGTCATTTTTATAAATTTAACAGAAAAAAGTACAAAAACTAGACGAAATGACTAAATAGTCTAATGGAATCAAAATTGAGAGACTAATTAGTTAGTTTCTTAAAAAATAGAGACGAGTTAGTTAATTATGTTAAATTTCAGGAACTAAATAGTAATTTGCCCATAAAATTATTACTGACCCATTTAGCTAATAAATTACATTTTGATCCCTAAATAAGAAATATAATTACAGTGTAGTCCCTAGAAAATTACACAAAGATCCAAAAATTACAAAACATTTTCATCCAAGCTATCTTCTTCCCTTCATACCATCGATCTGTCACTATAATTTTCCTAGAATCACTGTCTGGTTCCATAGAACTTCTCTATCTCCTGAAATCACAAAAATGAAAAAAAAAAATCTACAAATAAGAAATTAATTAGAAACTCAAAAATTAAAAACTTGGAAACTAATTTACAAAACCAAAAATCATAGAATTAGTAGATCAAACCTTGACCCGGACTGACCCATCCAGATCAAGCCTCTAGATCAAACTACAAGCTAAGATTCACCACCCTCCGACCACCACAGAAACCATCAACACAAAATTTGTTCGAAAATCACAACACAAGATTCAAGCCACAAATTATTGTATATAAATAAACAAACATAGATTCAAACCTCCAAAACCTTTACATGTCTGATTCAAACCAAGAAACAATAAGAAAACGAAAACTCATGGACTTACAGAAGAAAGATGGTAAACAAAACCATAACAACAATGGATTTTAAACCATAAAGCATCAAGAAATCAAACCAAAACAACAACAACAATCGCTAAGAAAGGAAAAGAAAATCAAAGAAGAAGAAAAAAAAAATAAAAATCAAAAAAGAGAGAGAAAAGGAAGAAGAAGACTTAGCTTTTGGAATAACAAACTCTCTCTCTCTCTTTCCCTCTTTTCCTTTGCTGCATCTGCCCTCTCTGCCTCTCTTTCTCCTCTAAACCTAAAAAAATGAAAGAAATGAGTTAAAGAATGAATTTATACCTATGGTTAAGAAGAAAATAAATCTAAGCCTAAAACGACGTAGATTTAGGATTTAAAAATTATGATTTGATTCCCTAATTTTATAATAAAAATGCAAATTAGTTCTTATAAGCTAATTTTAATATCTTTATAATTTGCTAATTATTATTTAATTTTATATATGGAAAATAAATTATGAAATACTAATAAATAATATTGATTAAATTAAGCCTAAAAATTAAATATTATATTTTTAGTATCTAAAATAATTCTTAATAGTATTATGACTATATATATTTTTTAGTAAATCAATTTCTATATTAATGATAATTATTATGAATTTTAGGAAATTCTGAATTTCTTTCTGTGGACTGAAATTGATTTATTTTTGGACTAGTTTCTATCTGGAGTATCAGGTGAGTAGTAATTATAATACATGGCATGACTAGTTTCCATCTGAAATATCAGGTGAGTGATAATTCTATTTGGAGTATCAGGACTAATTTCACCTCTGTTCGACGCCGCTTCTGTCGCCTCTGTCTCTCTCCCTCTCTTCTCAAAATTTTTGTTAAACCTAACAAAATGAAAAGAAATGAGTTAAGAATGAATCTATACCTAGAGTTGAGAAGAGATTAAAAATCTATGACTAAAACCACGTAGTTTTAGAAATAGGAAATCAAATTAAACTTTTTTTTTTAATATAAAAGACGAGGTTAAGTAAATCAATCTCTATGTTAATGCTAATTATTATGAATTCTAGAAAATCCTGAATGTTCTTTTGTGGACTGAAATTGATTTATTTTAACATGAGATTTTCACTATATTCCAATTTATTGATCCAATACTAAAATTAAACATAAAAAGTGATTAATTAATTAAAAAACTACATTTAAGTAACTTTAAATGTAATTTTAGAATCACATTAATATAATTACAATTAAAATGACAATATTACTGGACTTACATACTAATACATCACACTTTATTATTATCATTCATTGATTAATCATAATATATATTAAAAAAAAATTCTAAAATATATATGTAGTGAATTTAAAATGTTAAATTATAATATGTGGTTATATCTTAGTATTATTAAAACTTAATCCATATCATATTACTAATTTTTTATTAATACAAATTTAATGAATCTAATATTTAAGTAAGTTGTATAAATATCAATAGTTATATTCAATTGAGGTATATACATTTATAATTATAGATTTATAATTCATCAAAATTTTTTTTTGATATAATTTGATAATTGATATAATGTTATGTATAATCTTATAATTTTTATGTTATCTATATATTATTCAATTAGCATTACTTATATATTATAAATAAAAAATTAAAAAACTTAGATTATTTCGGTCCAATTCAGTTTAATCTGATTCGATTGTTGGTCTAGAAATATACGTTAAAATACAGAACTGTACCAAAATATTTCATTTGGTACAGTTCAGTTCAGGGAAAGTAAAAAAGTCAACGATTCGATCCGTTTCTGAATATTTTCAATTTGATTATTCAATTCAATTTGAAATTTTAATATTTGCGCTAAGTCTTAATTGAAATATTCAATAATTTGAGAAAATAAAAGAAATTAGTGACTCTCATTCTAAAAAAAAAGTGACTCAAGAAATAATTATGGTGATTTCATTGTTATTTTTTTAGGAATTCATTTTTAATATTTTAAATCTAATATATAGATTTTCATTAATGTCTTAATTTTTTAAAATTAATTATATAATATTATTAAAAGTAGATTATAATGGAAAAAATCAAAATGTGTTATAAAGTAATTATTTATTAAAAACATTTAATCTAAGAAAATTATATTCATGGTTTCAAGTCAGGATAATTCTTCTTTCAAAAAAAAAAAAGTCAGGATAAATCTTATGGTTGTTTATCTTCTATTCAATAAAATATAATGTTTCTTTGATATTCAATTAATATTAATTATGATTTTATAAAATAAAAACTGGACACTAAATTTTTATATTGTTTTCTTAAATAAATATTAAATTCTTGAATATGATTAAGAATTTATTTAAATTTGGCTTTAATATGCTTAACTATAGAAAACTACATAAAGAAAATATAGATTGCGGCAATTAGGCAAGAATACGCTGTGGCCAATTATTTGTGAATGCCATTTACACTTTGCTAAAACTATACACTCAGAACTTGTTGGAATAGTGTGAATTTGTTCTTTATTTTTTGCCTAACTTATGTATTAGTGCTTTGTGTTTTCGCTCTCTAACAATTATCCCACATTATTTAGAGATAACTTTTTAATTGTACTTATATAGAGGAGGTTCAATCTATAAATTTAGGCCCCAAGAAGTACCCACTTTTGTGGAGAGAAAGAGAAGGCAGAGTATACCACATGTGCCCGAGTCTGAGTTTGGTGGGTAGGCTTAATATTTTTTTACAGAAAATTTATTTAAAAATTTATTTATTTTTAAATAAATTTTTCTATAATATCTGTAAACAAAATCCCTAATCCCTTTGATTTTGGCTCCACGATTTTCTCCCACTATCCCCTTATACTTGCTCCACGATTTTTTTTTCTTCCTGTTAATATTTTCTTTCCGTTGAAATTTTTTTCCTGTTGGGGATTGTTTATAAAATGCCAATGATAATTCTCTGGAGGGAAACAATTAAAAAAAATAATTCTCTTGAGTTTTCCGAACAATAGAAAATAGGGTGTTTATTTTCTGTTCTTCTTTCTGTGCAAAAAAAAAAGCAAGACATAGGAGATTTTCGGCTGTTTTATCCTAGGGACGACGAGACTGCTATGCTGCTTGCACGAATTTGGGCAGAGCCGCGAATCGTCTTAAAGAGAGCGACCTAGTCCGCGACTCAACCCAAGAAATTGGTGTTGTTGTTCTTTAATTTTTTCGTTCTTGCATCAACAATTTTAAGATGAATTCTTCTGCCATGAATACCACCACTGAAATTATTGCTTATGCTTATGACCTTAACAAACCCTTTCAGTTTGAGGGTCTTCATTTTAAACAATGGAAACAAAAGATGTTATACTTTTTTGCCATTAAAAAGGTTGCTTCTTTTCACACCACTGAAAAACCTCAATTACCTGAAAAACTTGATGAAACTCAAACCAAGGAATTACAGACCTGGGTAGAAAATGACTTTCTATGCAAAAATTTTATTCTTAATGGTCTGGCTGATGATTTGTATGAGTACTATAATTCTAATAAATCTGCCAAGGAGACATGGGATGCATTGCAGAAAAAATATGACACTGAAGAGGCTGGAACCAAGAAGTATGCTGTCAGTAGCTATCTAAAGTACCAAATGACTGATGACAAATCAGTGGAGGCTCAATCACATAAGGTATAGAAAATAGCTCATGAAATCATCTCTGAAGGTATGTCTCTTGATGAACAAGTTGCTGTTTTAATTGATAAATTACCTCATAGTTGGAAATATTTTAAGAATGTTCTCAAGCACAAAACTAAAGAATTTTCCTTAGAGAGTTTAATCACTCGTCTTTATATGAGGAGGAAGCTCGAAAATAGGACCTAAAAGATGAAATCCTTGTTGTTTCTAAACCCACTCCAGCAGCCATGAAACCCAATGCAAAAAATATGAAAAACCAGAATCACAATCGCTACAACAACCATAACAACAACAATCGGAACATAAATAATTCACAGAATCAGAATGGACAAAGACCCCCTTCAAGGAATGATTCGGTACAATTTACTTGCTATAACTGTAACAAGCCTAGCCACTTGGCCCGAAATTGTCGGAATAGGCATCGTCCTGCTCCTCAAACAAACCTTACCGAAGAGGAATTTGTTGCTATGATTTCTAAAATCAATATGGTTGGTGGATCCAAAGGGTGGTGGGTACACACTGGCGCCTTTCTCCATGTTTGCTATGATCGAACTATGTTCAAGTCCTATTCTGATGCAAAGGATAAGAATGTGTTGTTGGGTGATTCCCACTTCACAATAGTTGTTGGTTCTGGTGAGGTAGAATTAAAGTTTACCTCTGGAAAAACTCTCATCCTTAAGGATGTGCTGCATACTCCAAAGATGAGAAAGAATTTGGTTTCGGGCTATCTTCTCAATAAGGCTGGTTTTACTCAAACAATTGGAGCTGATTTATTTACTCTTACTAAAAATAATGTTTTTGTTGGTAAAGGCTATGCCACTGATAGAATGTTTAAATTGAATGTTGAAATTAATAAAGTTTCTCCTTATGCTTATATGTTGTGTTCTTTTAATACTTGGCATGCTAGACTTTGTCATGTTAATAAACGCATTATTAAAAATATGTGCAATTTAGAACTTATTCCTAAACTGTTCGTTAATGATTTAGAAAAATGTGAATTTTGCAGTCAAGCAAAGATTACTAAAACTCCACATAAACCGGTTTTTAAAGAATTTGAACCAATTGATTTAATTCACTCTGATATTTGTGAACTTGATGGAGTTTTGACCAGAAATGATAAACATTATTTTATTACTTTTATTGAGGATTGCTCTGATTATACTTTTGCTTATTTGATGAAAAATAAAAGCTAAGCTTTTGACATGTTTAAATTATTTTTGACATAAGTTAAAAATCAATTTAATAGAAAAATAAAAAGATTTCGCAGTGATAGAGACACTGAATATGATTATAGTATTTTTAATGATTTTTATAAAACTCATGGAATAATTCATGAGAAAATTGCACCTTATTCCCCTGAAATGAATGGTAAAGCTAAAAGGAAAAATGGAACTTTTACTGAATCTGTTGTAGTTATTTTTCTTAATTCAGGTACTATCTTACGTTGGTGGGGAGAAATTTTGTTGACTGTTTGCTATGTGCTTAATAGAGTCTCTAAATCTAAGAGCAAAATTTCTCCTTATGAAATTTGGAAAAATAAGAAACCAAATCTGTCTTATTTTAAAACTTGGGGTTGTTTAACTTATGTTTGTATTCTTGATCCTAAAAGGATTAAACTTGCTAATAGAGCATATGAATGTGTATTTATTGGATATTCTGTGAATAGTAAAGTTTACAGATTTTTTGATTTGCATGATCATGTTATTATTGAATCTAATGATGCTTATTTTTATGAACATAAGTTTCCCTTTATATCTAAGAATAGTGGGGGCTCTACTTCTGTTGGTTTGCCTTTGAGTAGAATTAATGAAAATATTGTGGAATATGATTTTGAACCTAGGAGAAGTAAATGTGCTAGCACTACAAAAGATTATGGTTCAAATTTTTATGCTTTTACTTTAAAAAAAGATCTCAATATCCTTCAAGAAACTTTATCTTCTGTGGATGCCAATCTATGGCAAGAGGCTATTGATGATGAGATGGACTCACTTGAATCTAATGGTACTTAGCACTTAGTGGATTTACCACCTGGTTGCAAAATGGATTCAACTTGATGGTTCTGTTGATAAATATAAAGCTAGACTTGTTGCAAAAGGTTTTAGACAAAAAGAAAATATAGATTTTTTTTGACACTTTTTCACCCGTTTCCACTTCTATTCGTGTACTATTGTCTCTTGCTGCTATTCATGATCTTATTGTGCACCAAATGAATGTTAAAACTGCTTTTTCTAAATGGTGATTTAGAAGAAGAAATTTATATGTACCAACCTAAAGGTTTTGTAGTTCCTGGTCAAGAAAATAAAGTTTGCAAACTTGATAAATCTCTTTATGGTTTAAAACAGGCACCTAAACAATGGCATGAAAAATTTGATAATATTGTTATTTCATATGGTTTCAAAGTGAATGAAAGTGATAAATGCACTTATTATAAATCTGAAAATAATTTGTGCACCATTATGTGCCTTTATGTGGATGACTTGCTTATTTTTGGTTCAAATATTCATGTTGTGAATAATGTGAAATTTTTGTTATGTGCTAATTTTGACATGAAAGATCTTGAAGAAGCCAATGTGATACTTGGAATTAAGATTACTAGATCTGAAAATGGAATCTCTTTAGATCAGTCTCATTGCATTGAAAAGATTTTAAAGAAATATAATTACTATGATTATAAACTAGCATGTACTTCCTATGATCCTAATGTAAAGTTGTTCAAGAACATTGGCAATAATGTTAGACAAACTGAGTATGCGAGCATCATTGGTAGCCTACGATATGCTATTGATTGCACTAGGCTCGATATAACTTAAGCTATGGGATTATTATGCAGGTGTGATGTCTCGTCTGAGCACCGATCCGATCCGCTAAGGGAATCGAAATGCTCTTCGGGAGAAACTCCACGATCGGAAACCTGCTATGAGTTCAGAAAATTGGATTTTGTATTTTGGCATTGTAAAGAAAGTCGCCACTTTAATTTTATTTATTTTAATTGGAGAAAATTAAAGGAAAACCCAATTAAGTTGATTCCAAATTATTTATTTTATCCCAATGGAAAAGCACTAATCTACGAGTGACCAAAGAGGGCTCGGGGATCATATTTTGATAATAAACAATAAATTTCTTTTAGTTTAGCTAAAGTATAAAATAACTTTTTTGTATAAAAGATGATTTTCATACATGAATGAACAGAAGTAAAAATGATGGATGAAACAATTATTAATGATGTAAATATTATTTGAATGACAGCTATAGAGGAAATAGGCAGAAAACAAAACAAGATAAGAAGATCTTTCCTCTAACCTTTATTGGGTACTAGAAAAAGTACATGCTCCTCCATTAATTTAATAAAGGAAAAAATAAAGAACATATAAAGCAATAAAAGAAAAATACATAAAATATGAAAGGAGAAAATATTATTTAAAATATTTTGGAGTTGATGTCTTAAAGGTTGGCATGCCTGCGTATCCCTTTGAATGGGAATCAAACCCCACGTAGTTATTCCTTCTTGCGAAGAAGGGGTTTTACTCAAAAGAGGTTTTGGTTTATTAATTTAATTCAGATTTTAAATTAATAATTTTAGATCTTTTCAGTTTTAAATCTAAATAAGATGTAACAAGATGAATTCTAAATCTGAATTTAGAATTTTAAAATGCAAGAGAAAGGGATTATACTTTTGCTTTTCTTGGCTTTCTCGCGAATGGGGCAAGCTTAACTCCGGATCTGAGCTCCACTTCGGATTTAGGAACCCAAAACAAATAATAACAACTTTAAATTAAAATAATTTTATTGGATGATGGATTTGGATATAGAAAAGTGATTTTCATGTATCAAAATCACAGAACTTTAGCTATAAATTAAACTAATTTTGGTTACCCCTCATTTCTGAAGAGAAAAAGGTCTATTTATAGAGGAAGGGAGGGCCTGGAGGTGGCCGGCAGCACGCTGGTCAGGCTGGTGGCACACTCCTGGCGTCGCGTGCCTACCTTTGGGCAACATGTCGTGCACCTTGGTGGCACTCGCGGCACATCGCACACTCAGCACGCCATGCGCCTTGGAGGCCTTGGTGGCACGCATGTGGCTGCGTGCCCTAGTGGCACGCTTATGGCGTCGCCCAAACTGGTTCAGGTTTGGTTTAATTTTTTGTCAAGATCGATCCGATTTTGGTCTGTTTTGGCCCGTTTCCGATCCGATTTAGGTTTGATTTGATTCTATGGGTTCGTAATTGAAAATCGGTCATATGGGGTGCAATTTTAAGGGTTCACAGCAGGTTCACTAGTAGACCTGGTATTGAGCATTGGTATGCTGTAGAAAGGGTCACGAGGTACCTAAAAAGGACTATGAACCTTGGATTATTGTATCAGAAGTTTCCCGCTGTCCTAGAAGGATATAGTGATACTGATTGGAATACCCTATCATATGACTCCAAGGCTACTAGCGGCTGTATATTTAGCATAGCTGGTGGAGTTGTCTCATGGAAGTCTAAGAAATAGACTATTTTGGCTCAATCTACTATGGAGTCTGAATTAATAGCATTAGCATCAGCTAATGAAAAAGCAAGGTGGCTAAGAAGCCTGCTATTTGATATCCCTTTATGGGATAGGCCAATACTAGCTGTCTGATCCATTATGATAGTACCGCGGCTATTGCAAAAATACAGAATCGTTATTATAATGGAAAAAGGCAATAAATACGTTGCAAATACAATACCATTAGAGAATTTCTCTTTACTAGAGTTGTGAGAGTGGATCATGTACGTTCTGGTGATAACCTTGTTGATCCTTTGATGAAAGGACTTGCTAGAGAGAAGGTTTTTAAAACCTCAAAAGGAATGGGACTAAAGCCCTTAGAATGATGAATCACTTCTGATGGAAACCAAACCTATATACTGGAGATCCCAAGAAATATGTTCAATGGGTAATAACTAGTCAGTAAAGTGATATGGGGGAAATCATGCTATTTCAAGTCTCAATCCTATAAGTAGTTTTGAAGCATGAAATCCTGAAGCGATAGAAGGTTGAGTTACTTTTTAACTCTTAATGAGTGCTATACTCTATGTGGAGTGGAGTACCTAGCTACAAGAGTACTCTTGATAGACTCACCTAAGTGAATGTGGAAATGGGGCCGTTTTTTATGGAATTGTAGGCTAATTCTCTAGAGCGTTCATGAAACTAGGATACATATGCATGGCGCCTAAAAGCACGGGCTTTTGAACTTCACCTTGATAAAGTTGTGTGTTATGTTGTCAAAGATAGAGTTCAAAACTACGAGTTACTTTAATATAATCTAAAATATTTTCACTATGTAAAAGTTCAAGTTGAAAGACACTTTTACTTATGCATAAATTTATATATTTTATATTGCTCGATGAAAATAATCTTATAAAAAATTCAAGTGGGGGATTGTTGGAATAATGTAAATTTTTTCTTTATTTTTTGCCTAACTTATGTACTAGTGTTTTGTGTTTTCCCTCTCTAACAATTGTCCCACATTGCTTAGAGACAACTTTTTAGTTGTACTTATATATAGGAGGTTTAACCTATGAGTTTGGGCCCCAAAGGGCATCCACTTTTGTGGAAGAGAGAGGAGACAGAGTATGACCACATGTATGTGCGCGCGCGCGGCTGGCCGTGCCGAGTCTGAGTTATTTAATTAATTATTTATTTTTTAAATAAATTTTTCTATAATATCTGTAAACAAAATCCCTAATCCCTTGATTTTGGCTCTACGATTTTCTCCCACTATTCCCTGATACTTGCTCCACGATTTTCTTCTTGTTAATATTTTCTTTCCAAGCAATAGAAAAAATTGAGTGTTTGTTTTTTGTTCTTCTTTCAGTGCAAAAAGAAGAGCAAGACAGAGGAGATTTTGGGCTGTTTTATCCTAGGGACGACGAGGCTGCAGAGCCGCGAATTGTCTTAAAGAGAGCAACCTAGTCCGCGACTCAACCTAAGAAACTGGTATTGTTGTTCTTTAATTTTTTCGTTCTTGCATCAACAGAACTCCTTTCACAGGAATGCCATTGAAATGAGTGATCACCCTATTAGAATTGATTGACGAATTCTCGCAGTTTATATATCATATCCTTGAGCCAAAGTTGATAATGTCGACCACTTATATATTAGAAAACTCAAATTATTTTTATTGCATAGACCTAGCTGATAATTAACAGCGCCGTCTATATACTAGTAAGTTAGGTTAAATTAATCGTACGAATTCCAAGATTCAATAATCTAAAGGTCTTGATTTTGATTAATTCACTTCGAATTAATTTAGGATTAGCATCTTTATACAAGGAAAATTAAAAGCTGTATATAGGAAAAATATATTCCAAAAATACATACAAATTATACAATTAAGATTCAAGAGAAAGAATCAAGAAAGAAATTTGTAAGTTGGCAAAGAAAAAAAAAAATCACACTTCCTCTTCTATAGCATGCCTTCTTTCCTCTTCTTCAGCTTTAATCCAAGCAGCCTAAAACATGGAAGAAGAACCAACATAGATAATTAAAATCAGTCTTCTTTTGAAAATTTTGATTTTCAAAGAAAGTTAGCATTAATAAAAGATTATTGAAGCAAGTTTTTACTGAGCAAAGAAAAAAGAGAACTTGCCTTGTCCCTTTCAAGTTTGGATAGATGTGGCCTGATGGAGTTCCCTAAACTTAAGCCTCCCCATGCTTCTTGCAACTCTCTCTCCCTTGCTTCTCTACGAGACACAGAAACTCTAATCTGATCTTCAGCCTGCTGAGAGAAAACCATCTTCTCTCTTTCAAGTCTTGATTTATGTTTAACCAAAACTTGGTCCAACCCACCTTCTTCATTCATCTGCATATGCACATTTCTACGACTTGTTTTCGCCTTCACCTCTTCTTCCTTCGAACTGAATTCCATTTTCTCTTTCTCTAGTCTAGATACATGCTTCACCAAAACTTTGTCCAAACTTTCAAAATCTTTAGCAGGATTTCCCCCATGTTTATTTTGGTGCTTAAAATTTCCATGGTTGCTTTTTGATGACAAAGCTTGCATTTTCTCCCTTTCAAGTCTATGCACTGGCTTCACTAAGATCTTGTCCAAACTATCCTCTGTCTCATTATTTTCAGCCTTCACATCCTGTTTTGAGAGTGTTTTCCCTGCATTTAGATTTATGAGTTTGTTCAAGTCAACATTTTCCTTTTCTGTCACATCTCCATCAGAAGAACTCGTCTCTTTCTCAGATTCTGAGATTGAAGTAGATGAATTGACTTTCTTATTGATGTTCACCAATCTGCCTTCTTCAATCCTTCTGTTCTTTGCTTCTTGGACCTCCTTTTCAAGTCTCGACACATGTTTTACCAGAAATTTATCCAGGCTGGGGACTTCAGGAACATCCCCTTTTCTTTGACTGACCGCCCTACTTCGTGCTCTTTCAAGTTCCTTGCTATCTATGTTAACTGATTCTTCAGAGTTCTCTCTTATCTCTTGAACTTCTTTTTCAAGTTTTGATGAATGCTTTATCAGTATACTTCCAAGGTCAGGAATAGACTCCAAAGTTAAATCGGTGACTGGTTTCTCATGAGCAATTTCAAAAGTTTTCCCTGAATTCTTCTTTGCCTTTTCAATCTCTTTTTCGAACTTAGAGGAATGTTTCACAAGAATACTCCCCAAATCAGGAACAGTCTCATGTGAACTTATATTATTATCTACATTGACAGATCCATTGTCAATTTTATCTTTCTCTTGTTTTCCTTCTACAGATCCATTTCTCCTGCTGTTCTTGGCTTCTTGCACTTCTCTTTCAAGTTTTGACATGTGCTTAACCAAAAACTTGTCTAGACTTGGGAGTTCTGACTCAACTTGCTTCTTTCTTATCTGGTCAAGATTGGAGTATCTCATTGTTCCTGCACCCACAGAAGACATTCTACGAGAAATGTTAAAACTTGAGGTACAATCAGCAGCCGAGTCAGGATCATGCAGTTTACTGCTTTCCACTTCTGCTAAGGCAGCATTTAAACCACAAGTTGCCACTATAGTGGCTAAAGAAGAAAGTTCATCTTCTTTCAAACATTTAAGTCTTTCAAGCAACATATCCACAATACTAAGCTTCTCTAAAGACTGCCTCCTCTTGTACTTCCTTTGTCTTGTCTCTAGAGCGCTAAAGCCATTACATTCTGATACTGTTTCAGTTTCTGATCCTGACTCTGATTCATGCTCTGAATAACATTCTGATAATTCCTGATTATTTTCATCACCCATATCTGGATTCTGACTGATTTTGCACAATAGCTCTTTGAATTCATCTTTGTCAAAAGAAGGGCAGCTTGCAAGCCTAATAAATGCAGTTTTAACTGCTGCAGCTACTTCTTTATCTACATCAAATGCTGTTTCAAAAGATGCTGTGACAGTATGAGTGGTAGATCTCCCTCCATTAACTGTAGATGTTTCAATTTGACTAGGCTTCCGAGGGCAATTTGGCATATCATACATGATAACCCCCAAAGCTGTTGCTGCTTCAATAGCTTCAGCAGCAGTTTTCTCTGCCTTTACCAGGAGAGCTTCTGCTTCTTTGCTTTGGATCCTAAAAAGTAAAATAAAGTTATGTAAAAGAAATGCAAAATAGAGACATCCATATCTACGCATTAATAGTTACCTGGCTGCTCGAAGTATTCTACACCAAGAAGCTTCCACCAATGCAGCTTTTCGAGCTTCCATTGCTTTGTTTGCAGCCTCTCTTGCTGCAATTTTTTCTCGCAAGACTCTTGAATAATGTGGATTAGAATCACCTAGAGTCTCATCAAGAGTCAAATTCATGCCATCTATTTCCTGAAACAAGTACATTAATTTTTCTTAAAAATTGCATAAACTCATGCAACCTGCCAAGAAGAAGACAATGTAATGTGTTGTAGACATAAGACAACCTGCAGCATTTTGATTTTCCTCTTTAAATAGGAGTCCACCTTTTTGCGTGGGAACCAGTTGAGAGGAGAATTCTTACGATGAGGGGGCTTCTTAATTTGTGATGTAAATTTATTTAGAGCATTCAATGTTGACTGCCCGGTCCCTCTTGGTGATTTATTCTGCATTGTTCAAAAGCAGAAAGTGTAAAATCTGAGATTGCGAATGGGGCAATAACCTCCATTGGCGGAAAAGCTGAGGAAGTAATATAATAATAAGCGAAAATTTTGAGTGTTGCACTTGTGCAATCATAAAATAGCATACAAAACGAAAAAATACAAGTTCAAACTTCAAATGTCAGAATAATGAAATCATCAAGCATTACCAAACTATTAGGAGAAATGTACATGAAAATAAAACTAAATGAAAACTGGATGCAGCTGCAGCTGCCGTTTGCAATTCTGGTTCCTAAGGGCAACCCACAATCAATACTCAAAAGAAGAAAATTAACCTGCTTGCCTAAATATGATTCATTTCATAGAAAATCCTGCCTTTCTATCCACTCTGTTACCTGTCTATATGAAAAGTCTTGAATACAAGCAAAATCAAGGGAAATCCCTTTTTTTTTTCCAAGAAAAAAAAAATAGAATAAAAGGAAAGATTAATTGTAACTAATTGAAGCTTCAATCTGTAGTCTCACAATTCACTGCTTTAAATTAGTCCAAGACAGCCAATATCAACAGGCAATACTTATAGTGTTTCGCAGTATCTACATAAATATGCAGAAATTTCCACCCTCGATCTTGACAAACTACTAAACATGGATTGACATAACAAATAATTATTACAAACAATGCAGGTGAAGTTAAGGCAGCATATGATTTTGTATTATAGTGTAACAGACTTGGGTAAATTGAGACTGAATTAACATGATTAAAGATTGTTTACACATCAGATATCAGATATGAGATTGGAGACACAAGCCCTCTTATGTTTCAGTTCAAACATAAAAACCTATTATTAACACAATACTGCATCAGCGGACTGAAGACAAGTACAGAATTGCAATGATGTACAGAATTGCTAAATCTACAGTTCAAGATTTGATCAATGGATGTGGAGACTAAATAACTGTTGGTGGCTTTTCAAATTATAATTTGACCATTCAAAATCTATATATACACATAACAGAAAATAAATTCATAATCACCATGCAATTACTTGCATCCACCAATTGATTGCAGCAAAATTTACCCTTATGATTGAAAAAAAAAAAAAAAAAGAAAGAAGCTAATCTTATTCCACTAATTACAATGCCTAAGTGTTCTTTTCAGCCAGATACAGAAAAAATATTAAAAATCAAACAACAGATCTTATTCTAACTTTAGCTTTAAGATTTGATTAAATAAAAGCAAAATTGACAAATCTTCTGAGCAGTTAAACTTGAATTAAATCCCCCTTTTGGATTTCCAAGCCACTACTAAATTTCCATCTTTTATTTGAATTCAAGGAATCAATAATATGACCAGGGCAATCCTGTTTTTATATTGCATTCCTAATTTTCTCAAAGGTTTGGGAACTTTGCAATTCTATTCTTGAACATCCACAGAATGCGTAGAAAAACAAGAAACAATGGAGGATTTACATTTACTTTTATCCAAACAAGAACACCACACAAAATCAAGAAAGAGAATTCTTGAAAGTTTCTGAAAGGGGTTTTAATCAATTCTGAAGAATACCAAGAAAAATTGTTGGGTTAACTCAAATCAAAACAAAACCCACACAAGACACACAAAAAGAAAGAAAGAAACTGAAACAAGTAAGACCCAATTCAAGAAACTGAAAGACAGATCCAATTCAGTACCTTTCCAGTCTTAGTAGCTGAAGTGACATTATCACGGGCATCGCAATCTTCAGAGATGCAACCCAAGTCGAGGCACCCAAAATCCATTGTCAATGCCAAATTAACCTATTATTTAAGATCGCTCGATCCACAAAATTTAAAATGATTAAAGAAATAAAAAGAAAAGGAGAATTATCGTTTTGAGAGAGGGATTGGTATTAGAAGCAGAGTGTGAGCGTTTCGAAATTATGAATAATGGAGGATTTGGTGGTTTTTTTCTTTTTTTGCCTTTTTTTTAATTGGAAAGTAGCCGTTACAGGCTGAGGGTTTTAGGTAGCAACGGTCAAGTTTTCGGATGGAGAGAGAGATTATCTAGTGCACTCAGCAGTGTAGATGAGTATAGCGAGACTAGTTGATTTCTTTTTATTTATATCAAACATAAAAAGGTAAACATTTATAAATAAATTTCATAAAATTCATTTATATTAATAAACTCTTAATATTTTCTCAAAAAACTCTTAATATCATAGAAGAGGAAAACAAGTTGTTACAACTAGTAAAATCACAAAAGAAAAACAAAACAAAACAAAAATTTTGTTAGTTTATTCAATTTGTTTTCTAAAATACAAGTTTATACTATTAAATAATAAAAATAAAGCATAATAAACATAATTGATATCAAACAAATCCTTAAATTTCTTTGAGAATATTACATAAAATATCATTATTTTAGTATTAACTCATATAAGAATAATGTAAGAGATTAAGGATATAAATTTCAAATCCTAACAATACTCTTTTTTTTTTTTTTTTTTTTAAAAGAATTTCAAATATCTTTTCAAATTTGAAATAACTTTTTTTCAAGCCTTAATACTACTCATTTTTTAAGAATTTTAATATACTAAAAAAGAATGTGATGCACTTAAAATTTTAATTGCTCAATGTATTTTTTTTTACTAATTTTAGTGTGTTTGATATTGAGAATAGGCTTAAATAGAGAATTATCAATCGATATTTTTATCGAAATATTAAGTTTTTAAAAAGTATGATATTTAAAATTCATGTTATATATTTTTAACAATATTTTCAAAGAAATATTGAGATATTAAAAAATATCGATAATATTTATGAAATATTTCATATCAAATAAATTTCATATTTCAACAAAAAAAAAATCGACAAAATTTAATAAATATCGATGATTTCTATAAAATTTTGAAAAAAAAATTTCCATATCAAATAAATTTCTCCAAAATTTTGAAAAAATGGATAAAATTTAACAAAATATGAATGCATACCAAGTACCATACTCCCTTGAACCTCAACAAGGAAGTCAAATAATTTTTTTGTAAGTGTTGCTTTCTTGAATTTTCACAAAAAGGATATTTTGAAAAAAATGTTAACCAGCTTGAATATAGAATGTGTGTTACTTAATATAATAAATATCATCATCAATATATAACTTATGATGAATATTGTCTTTAACTAATAAATTGTTATTAAAATCTTCTAGTAAGTGAAACAAATGATTTTAAACCACACAGAATATTTATTGTGGTATTTAGAGTATTTTTATAGTATAGTATTAAAATGTATGACCTCTTCAAAAGTTCTTGTATTGCACCTTCTCATTTTTCCCTAAAAAAAAATATAGTTTAGTTAACTTGGTGTAAATCAATAATTATATTTGTATTGTATTAACTGTGAGAAAACTATATATTATAATATTCAAATTTATTCTGAAATATGAACTTATCAAATTTATTTTTTGTATTATTATACTAAATTCTTAATTTTGGACTAATTTTTATATCATACTGATAATTTTTAAGTACTTTATAGATAAATTATTTTTTTCATATTTTAATTTATAATTATTTCTATTAATCTTTCATAATATTATTTCCAAGTTTAGATATTAATTTTTTTCACACTTCTTTTTAAACCAATATAATATTAATATTTGAACAATATTTATAATTATAGATTTGAAGAAACCATAGTTTGAAAGTTGTGGGAAATTTTTTTTTTACAAGTTATGAAAAAAAAATTGAATATTTATTTTAAAAAAATTGGAAGTTATGACTTATGAATTAAAAATAATTTTTATAATGTTTTGTTTTAATAAGAAAACTGTGAATTAAAAAAATAAACTTCCGTTGCCGGGAATCGAACCCGGGTCTTTCGGGTGAGAGCCGAATATCCTAACCAACTAGACTACAACGGAATCTGAAATTCTTGCTATATATATTAAATGATATATCAACATTAGAAAAAGATAAAATATTTATAAACTCAAAAATCTCGACCTATTCCTGAAAATATTTAGTTCAAGTCTCAATAATAATTTTAAAAAAAACATAGATTAATTTAATTTAACTTTAATAATCATTTGGCAAATCAAATTATTATATACTTTATTTAAAAAAATTGAGTTTAACATATTAATATATCTCCTTAATAAAATAAGAAAATTAAAATTTCAGGAAATGTTTTACCATACTCTCGTATCAAACATTACATGAGGTTTTTCACAATACGTGAAAAATTGAATATGATTATCTTTACATTAACTTTTTGTTCCCGGTATATACACATTGTTGAAGAGTCGTACATGGAGCGTTCAAACTGATGTTAAAATCAGTTTTTACAATAAAGATGAATCAGTAAAATCACAGATTTAACACCTATGATCTTCCATGGTTAGTCCGTCTGTACTTGATCTCTAATCCACTTTGTCGCCACCCATTTCTCACCTTTGATAACTGGGCAGCTTCCATGAAGGGATGTCTGCAAAAATGTTGTACCACGTAAGTAAAGAAAGCCAAGACAAATATTGCTACCTACAAAGCATTTTTCACGCACCAAATATGCTACAAACTCAAAAATCATCAAATGTTTAATGTATTTGACACGAATAAAAAGTGTGTTTGACTTGCGCTTTAACATTTTTTCTTTTTTGTTTGACATTTCTTACTTGTTAGGATTAGAGATCAAGTACAGACAGACTAACCCGGATAGTATAATATTTCCAGACGTTGATGAACTAAGAAGAATATTTTATACAATACACACCTTTCATTGAAGAAGTGTCAGTGCATTATAGATGAACTATGCAAGCCTTAGTAATTTTCAAATATTAGTTCAAGCAAATAAAATCCATATGAAGCTTAACAATACAACTTTGGATTAACTAAATAATGAAAAGATAGTAAAATGACTAGAGCATGGTTTGGTAGAGTACCGTTTGTAAAAAAAATTAAGTCTACATATTTTAGAAAGAAATTTAGTAAATAGTTTACATGAGGATGTTTGGAGTGTTCTAATTATTTAGGGTATTTTTGATATTTAACTTTATTATTAGGTATTAGGATTGGTGTTGTCTTGGGAACTTTTTTAAGGTTAGCTTGTATTTTGGATGATTAAGAATTAAATGCAATTTCAGTATTATTGTGTTTGGATTTTCTTTACTGGTTCTACATCACGGAAGCCCCATGGATGAAAACAAAGATGAAATTGTATAACTTGGCTAACCTTAGTGAGATGAAAACAATAATTAAGAGGTGAAAATAAGGAAAACAGGAAAGAGATAAAATTTTAAGAAAGAAAGTGGTCATAATAGGCCAAAAGAAAAGAGATGCGAACAATGCTAAAAATATAACCAAAAAATTTAGCAAGCAAATCTAACATCTATATCAACATCCCATAATTAGTAGTATACATTAATCTAATTTTCAACATAACTGTCCTACAGAAAGCTAAGGGTCCATTTCGCTTTGCCTGATACTTGCAAAAGAGTTCTAGATGTCTTCACGGGAATAATTAGCGTTAGGCCGTTAGCATATTATAGGAAGCTCAAACAATCAATAGAATCAACTAAGAAAACAAGAACTTATGTAATTTACACATTATGACTCACTTGCATTTCAAATAAAAATAAATTCCAACAAATGGCTTTACATTGGGCTTTTAGCATTTAGACCACTAGTAGGAAGCTTAGAACTGTGTACCTTCAAAGCGAACAACACATTATTGGACTTGATCTTCTAGTATACCATAATGTTGTACAGTTATACTAGTTACTAACCCACTCATTGTGCAGGCTAATATATTTTCTTTATTCAAAATTCTTTTTGTTTGTCTCACTGGAGAATTTTAATTTGTCTAAATGGCAATTAGATAAGGCTTAAAATTGCTATTTGTCAAGAATTTATTATATTTAACAAGCCACATGTCAAAACCATTTTTTTTAGACCAACTTTACACACACACACACACACACACGTGTGTGTGTGTATATATATATATATATATATTGATTTTAAATAAATAAAGGATTTGAATATTTCGACAAGTCAGATGCCATGCTCTATACATGCATCAGTTCCATCTGATACCACCTTTAATATTTGTTCTGATGATCTAACCAAAATACATTGGAAGCCTCTTTACTTCTTTACTTCAAGCAGTCAAGAAACAAGAAAAGTGGTACAGATTGATATGAGAAAGAGACTTACCTGATCAATTGTACCATTGGGAAATAACGAGTAAAACATAATCCCATCGCCTTGCTGAGGTTTCACTTTTAAGCCAACACATTTTCTGTAATCATAGCCCGAATTTAATTTTGAGCCATTCTACAATCACACAAAGTTATCTATCAGTAAGTGAAATGATTATATCATAATGCAATGAGAGAAAAAATGTACAAATGTCCTCTTATACCTCATAAGGGAACATGGTTTCTCCACCTTCTTCTACATCAGATAAATACAACAAGAAAGAAGCAGCCTGCATGATAGATGGTCAATCACAAAATTGTATTTTTTTGAGCAACAAAGCTTTCATATCGAACCCCACAAACTCATGGGATATTATTTCTTTGGGAAAGAAAACAAAAAGAAAAAGAAAAATAAGAAGAAGAAGAAGAAGAAGAAGAAAGAAAACAAATGAAAGAGTAAGATATGAGTTTCTAGATGCCATTTCATTTATTTTACACTTGATTTTGGTTGTAAGATTAAAATCATGAAAAAATAACCCACAAGTAATCAGAAAGGGTCCTAGCAAATAATCCAAAATAGTTACAATGGCTTTAAAAATGTACCATGCTACAACTAAAATGATAACTAGAATGACAAGGAAAGAGAACTATGTCACACGAGAGAAAATCAGTTCAAAGGCACGGATGTACCAATATAGTATAATATTTCCAGATCTTGATGTACAATGTAAAATATCTAAAAGATATGGATTATAAAGGCACAGACATACCAATATAGGATAATATTTCCAGAAGTTGATGTACAGTGTAAAATATCTAAAAGACATGGATTACATTTGGGATACAAACCACAGTCAGTTCATATTCTTTTATAACAAGGCATATTGATGCAGGAGAAAAAAGTTTAAGGCAATTAGATCTCAACAATTGGGATTAGAATAGATAGTGATTGTGGTTGGAACAAGAAAATAATTAGGGTTTAAATAAAACCTCTGATTTAAAATCTTTGTTGAAAATAATAAGAATACATAATATTATATAATAGTAGACTTATTTATACTAAGTCTAGACTAAAAATGAACCTAATACTAATTAAAATATTTATTTAAGAAGAAAACTAAATAAATATAGGAAAGAAATCTAAAACAAATTGAACTAAGAAAACTAAATAAAATTCCTAATTTAAAAAAATCTAAAACAAACTGAATTAGGAAAACTAAATAAAATTCATAATTTAAAAATTAAATAAAAATAATTCCTAAATCTTATCTTATTTTTCTTTAACTGCATCATTCTCTCCTGCTTGAAAAAAAACTTGTCCTCGAGTTTTGTAATGCGGAAGAATCAACAATTGAAATACAAAATCAATGGCATGTTCAATACTCCATACAAGTGGTAAATTGCTTGGTAAATCGTCATTAACCAACCCCTTGAATTCTTTGAATAGCTGCTGAATTTCAGTGGAATATTGAAGTGATTCCCTATTCTGGTCACTTCTTAATGGTTGGCTAATTAAAGCATATATGAAACCCTTTTCACTACTTTCAGTTTCACATATTTCAGCAGATAAGTACCCATTGATTTTGCTGGTTTTGTTGTTTGTAAAACTCTTACCAACCAATTGCTTTGCCTCTTCCTCATTGATTGTCGTTATCATCGCTCTTTGCACCACCAAGGACTCACCATATGCTGGATGAACATTAAGTTGCTGTATCTCCTCATTATAATCATGAAAAACTGGTTCTAATTTTTCACCTTCCTCTATCTCCTCATTATATTCATCAAAAACTGGTTCTAATTCTTCAAAATAATTCTCCAAATAATCATCCACATGTAATTTTTCATGGAAATCAACAACCTCAATTTTGATTCCTCCGCCATTCAAATCAAGAGCATGTAATAACCAGCCTTCCAATCCACCTCGTGCCGCTTGGTTTGCGGGTCCAGTTTCATGAAAAGGGTTCACATTCTCAACTTTTTCTTCAACCTCAATATTTTCTAGAACCTCGAGTTGTTTGTAGTTGCCTTCCGGATTCTCCATCCGGGCTTCCATAGGTTTCTGAGACTGCAAAACTTGTACAGTCTGGGTCAAGTCCTCAATCATTCTTCGCATATCAGCTAACTCTGTTTGTTGGGGCTGATTGCCTCTACCTAGGCCAACCATTGAAAAATTTTCAGGCTTCATGCTTTGATACCACTTGATGTAGAGGAAAAGTGTAGGGCAACTAGATTTCAACAATTAGGGATAGAATAGATAGTGATTGTGGTTGGAACAAGAAAATAATTAGGGTTTAAAGAAAACTTCTGATTTAAAATCTAAATTGAAAATAATAAGAATATATAATATTGTACGATAGCAGCCTTATTTATACGAATTAAGATAAATCTTAATCATAGACTGAAAAGAAGTAATCTTAACCAAAATAAAAGACTTATTAAGAATCCTAAATAAAGATAAAAAAAAACCTAAAACAAACTGAAATAATAAAACTAAACAAATAAGGAAAACTAATCCAAAACCAAATTGAACTAGGAAAAACTTAAATTCTGTTTTCTGGATGCTCTTGCATCAAAAAGTTACTAATTAGATGTTCCACTTCAAATTGTTTGGTTAAGAAAAGATTGGTTTCTAGTTGAGTAATCAGTCTTGGGCTCTGGTTGTATTTTGACTTTGGGGTCTGTATGTCCTAATTTTTGGGTCAGATATGTCCAGGTGCTCAAAGAAATTATCAGCCAACCAGTTGGTGAGATTCTTTTCAATCTGGTGCATGGTGCTATGTTACTAAAGACTAAAGCTTAGGATTCATAGGTCGAATCATCAAACTCTATTTTGTATGATTGTGCTTTGCATCATAAAAGGTGCATGCCATTTTGAAAGGTGTGGATGGGAACATCTTCTCTACAGAGGAGGTGTGGTTTGATTTCATCATTAAGTTTTTGCCAAGTGATGATTTCCTGGCAGGCTTGTGTAATATTTTGCAATATGGTTTTCCTTGCAGCATCATCTATATGAATTTGCACTTATTAAACAACTTTGGTTGGATTGATCTTGTGAACTAATAAGAATACCTCTACTGTCTATTTATAATTTATGCATTTTTTTTCTCATTATTATTATTATTATTATTTTTTAATTGGCATTCATTTCAGGCTCGGCATAATAAAGCAATCTCTAGAGACACTTGGTCTCAATTATTGGAATTTACCAGGGTAAGATACCAAACATCAAAATAGATGCTCATTTATTCATTGTTATTTCTTTCTTTCATAATAGAAAGAAAAAGAAAATGATTAATCAATACCAAGGACGTGCATGGAAATCTTTTTATTAGGGCTGCACAAGAATTAACCAAACCGAATTGATCCAATTCAATCCAAACTAAAAATCATGGTTTAGGTTGTTTTATGGTTAGTTACGGTTTTAAAATTTTTATAAACCGAATTTTTGGTTTGGTTTTGGTTTAAAAAATGAAAATCCAGTTAAACTAAATCGAACCAATAATATAATAAAACTATGTATTTTTTAGATATGTACTTTACTAATATGCAAATTATTCTTTAAATTTTTTAGAAGTTAAAGATATCTACTGAATTTTTATATTTTAGAGGATTTTTATATTGTTATTTTGATACCTACTAACTTCTTGAAAATATTTCATTCTAATTTATTATTATTATGCTATAGAATTTCATGTACACAACCTGAAATTTTTTTTTTATAGTATTAATAAGATTGATTGTTATCTAGTAATATAATTTTATTTTAATATTTGTTAAATTTCTATAATCTCTTCAATTTTTTATTTTTATCAAATTGATCAAACTGACTATCCAAACTGAATCCAAATAGTTTTGGTTTAGATATTTTTAGTATTATTTGGTTTGATTAAGAATTAAAGTATTTAAAAATCGATTTTATTAGTTTGGTTAGAAACATTTACTCTAAACCGACCAAACTGAACCATGAACACCCCTACTTTCTAAGGTTTTAAAGGCTTATTGTTTTCTCTCTCAACATTATACAAAAAATGGTAAGAGGGATAAAAGGACAAGTATACTAATGGTGTCAGAACTTTTTCAATTTTCTATTTTTAGTATATGAACTTTATTCTTTGCAATCATGTGTCTGAATGGATAAAATTTTTATAATTAAGTGCATTTGACCAGAATTACTACTGGAGTGCTAAAATTGACCATTTTACCCTCCATAAATTGCACCTCTCCACTCCATTAATCTCCTTACTTCCCTCATTATTCTCTATATTACATTCTCTCTCCTTTTTCCTTACCAAAAGAAAAATCATCTCTTTTAATCTCCACCGGCATAAAAAAAATCAACTTTTACACTCAAATTTGTTTAAAATTGAAACTTCAATCTCCACTAGTAAATTATAACATTTTTCTGTAATGTCTCTTTCATACACACACAAATCAATATCCAACATTTTTACTTTTGGTTGTCAAGGAAATGCAAGGAAAATAATAGAAAAACCTTGTTTGATTAGCTATTAAATGCAAGAACAAAGAAAAAAGAATCAAAAGGTTAGTAGGCACGGGAAGAGGGAAAAATGAAGTTTTAGTAAGGGAAAAAAAAAAAGAATATAAAAGAGGAAGTGAAAAAAGAATGGAGAGGAGAGGTGGGGTGATATTATTTAAGGGATAAAATAGTCCATTTTAGTACTTTGGCAAAAAATTCTGGCCAAATGCTCTTAGAATAACTTTGTCTGTTCAGAAACTGAAATCGAAAACCAAAAAAGTTCAAACATCATTGGTAATAATTATCCCAAGATAGAAAGGCTTACTGTTGGTCTTATTATCATCCAAAGCATCACCCTTCCGGATATCATTGCTGTCATGATCCGACACTATTGTCATTACCATAAGCCAGGGTTACCAGAAAACGTGATACCCCTAGCGAATTATGTTCTGGAACATCCATTCCAAATTGTTATTGGAGCGATAAAATCAATGTTCCAAACACTCTAAATGGAGGGAGTTTCAAGCAAATAAAATAGGGAAAGGAAAAAAAAAAAAAAAGAAGCAAAGCAAAGAGATGAAGCATATTTACTTAATATTTTGCCTATGTTATTAGTACACATATTTACTTAATATTATGCCTATATTTATACATATATTTTATCTAAAAAACATTCCGCATTCCATAGAAATGTATTTCGTTCCAAATAATTGTTCCAGGGAAGCCTACCCCCATCGTACCATGTTCCAGGATGGGTAACGTTCTATGTTCCTGTTTTCGTTTCATGTACTGGAGCGATTCCCACTCCAAAGTAACGTTGCTATAAGCTGTCTACCACCATCACCTCATGATGACTGTTATGACCATTACTAATGTTTAAAGGAATCATTAATACAATATACTTTTAAATGCAAGTATCTTCTGTTAATTGTTGTCTAAATAGGATTTATTCAGCAAATAGAGCATAGAATATTTTTGTCCTGGAAAAGGCTTGGGGTGTCCCTGTCTTGTGTGCTTGAAGTTTATCTGGGTGAAATCAATCTCTTGCTAGTGATTCATTTCTCTTGTGCAGACAGTGGACCCCACACTATCAAATTATGATGCTGAGGGGGCTTGGCCATATCTTATTGATGAATTTGTTGAATACATGAATGATGGCTTCAGTCAAGCAGATCAGTCAATTGATTGGAACCAAAGACGATGATGAATTTGTTGGAGTGATGAATTGGGCTGTGGATTGTGGATTTCTCTCTTTGGATGCTTTAACTATGCCTTCTTGTTTTGGAAAAAAAAAATATGGACCTATTTTCTATATGGACCCAAAAATAGGTACATTTTCTATATGTAAACTGTTGGACAAATGGTGCAGTCTTTCAGCTGATGGATTGTTGATATGGCTTTTTCTTTGATAAAAATTACGAGAACCTGGCAGGCATTCTTGAATGAGCTTCTTTTTCTAGGAAATTCTAAAGTAATTTTTGTTTTCAACAGGTAACAGTTATGATTTGATAAGATACATACTTTGATCTCTGCTTTTGCATTTTTAAAAAATGAATTAAATGATTCTGGTTGTGATTCCCTTAAAGTTCCATATAGAAAATGCTAACTGGATAAGTCAAATTGAAAATGACTTTGTCCTCTCGTGTCTTATTCATTGCTCTTGGTTCTTAATTGCTCTTGGTTCTAGGAAAGTGCAGAAAATACCATGTTGTATGACCTTTTATAGCTTAAAGCGAAGCCTACGAACAGTCCAAAAAAAAGAAAAAAAGAAAACACAAGCATTTACAAGCATTGAAGTACAAAAAATTGATAAAAATACAAGCGTAAAAATATTGATATTTTTTTTGTACTTGCTAAAATTATTGAACCATATATCTTCATTTGAATATCGTAGTGCAAGAATTTAATGATGATGACCTGGGCAAATCTCTTGCATGATCCATTCTATAAGGGTTCCTTCATGGCGAAGGCAGGATTTTTTTTTATAAAAAGTGATAAAATTTCATGTTATAAATTTATAATCATTTCAAAATAAAAATATATTATAATTAATTTATTCGAAAAATATTAGAATAAATTATTGAAAGTAAAGTTATATATCCAAATAATATAAATTTATAAAATTGTTTTTCTCCTAATTTAGTATAAATTTTTAAATGTTGAGAGAAATTAAATTATTTACGTGTTCCGCAAGTGTAAAAATTTAATTTTTTTTTGTAATTTTATCTATTTTAATTTCAAGTTGAAAGTGGGAAAAGAATAAAGAAAATATAAAAAATATTGTGGAAATTAAAATTTTAGTAAAATTGTCTTTACTTTTTTTTTTTTTTTTTTATAATATGATTTAAAATTAATAATATTAAAATCAACCACACTTTTTTCTCTTTTATAATAAAATTATAATTTAGTACTATAAAGAGTAAAGTGTTCAATTTATTATTAATAAAGAATTTAAATATATAATTTTTCTATTTAAAATAATATATTTAATATTTTTTTTGGAAAAGATATTTAATATATTTTCTAAAAACAAAAAGGTGGGCAATTGCACACCATTGTACCAATGTTCGCCACTGCCTTTCTCCATTGTCTTAGTTAAGCACCGAATCTTAAATGCCTTTGCTTTTGCGAATACTAAGTAGAGGTAAGCACGATTTGAGGGTAATTCGAACTAAATTGGAGATTCAAATTCAAAAAAGAACTGTAAAGGAAAATTTCCAATCTTTGAAAAAATACACGAACCATATTGAATCAATAGTAGTAATATGTTATGGTTCCGGGGTAGGTGTGTACCCGTACCAAGAATCGAACCGAACCAACTTAGAATCAAACCGAACTAAAATAACTGAAATAAGCATAATATTACCAAGCCCAAGTATACATAGCCCATTAATACAAGCAGTCCAATAAGTTAGCCCACCCATTAACCTATTACTACTACTACTACTAATAATAATAATAATAAATTAAAAAAAATGACACGTTGCAGGCATGCATAACAAAAACCTAAAATTGTAACCCTAATTCACTATGTGGCCGCTAGAGAGAAAACTTCTCTCATTTTGTCATTCTGCTATTCTCTCTCCTTATTCTCTATGTTCTCTCTACTTCTCGCAGTTGTAACCCTAATTATGTTAGAGTATATGCCCTAAAACTGTATATATATGTTATGTAAATGTAAAACAACATCTTAATTAATGGCAGTAAATATATGTTTCTTTATGAATGAAAATGTTCCATTACATTAAATATATATTTGTAGTCCATAAGTATTTTGTAAGAGGATCTATTATCAAGTGTTGAGAATATGGATGACAGATCGCTCGTAAACAAATACTTTAAATGTTCATGGTCATAAGAATAATGACAGGGTATCATTAATTCCAGAAGACCGTCACCTATGTTTATATTCTATAATGAGTATGTGATACTTATGATTATAGAGACAGTGAGCATCATGCTGCTTGATAAATGTTGTCGATATAAACATGTGGATATTCATGTGATGAATGATTGAACCGTGACATTAGATGATGATAGCATGAAGTTTTATTGCTAGTCAATAAATCATCATCTAGGTTATAATTGTACATATAGTTCTTTGACTTAAGGGACACTGTATCTCATTCATTGGTAGTTGGGATTTATTACTACTTACATACTGATGCTATTCATGTAAAGGTATATGGCATGATGGTTCTAACTAGTTATGTATAGAGGTAAGTGATCACCAAGAGATAATTTATTAACTTGAATAAACGAGAAAGAAATCCTATGCTATCTGATTATTCTTGATAATCAAATCCTTGGCCGAGTTAATTAAGATTCACTAGAAAGGGTTTCTAGTTGGAATCAATTTATCAAGAATTAGAATTAAGATATAGACAAATGATCAAAACATATTAGGGTTTGATAAAACCATGACCCTAGCTAAGATTGAGATTTCGTAATGAAGGGATTTTAGTGTACGTTAATTATGATCGATGGTCCATGAAATGAATAAGCAATCAAACATTCATATTCATTCTAATTAGGTAGTCATGATATGTTTTGCTAGACTTTACTCATGACTTAGACTAAAGGTGAAATAGGGATTTCACATTAGTAGAGAAAAATATTTTCTCAATCTCATTGCTAATTAGACATGAACCTAGAAAGTCATACACCCAAAAGTAATTATCTTTCAAGTGTAACAAGTTTACCATAATAATTAATTAAAGTGTTTAATTAATTGATTAGTGGTAAAATGATTGAACTTGTAATTAAATTTACAAGGACCCTAGCATGTCTTGAAATTTAAATCAGCAAAGATTTCTTTATCAATTAAATCCTAATTTATATATGATAGAAGGATTAAATTGATTAAGTCTATGCATAGATAAATGATATTAATTTTGAGCTTAATAAATAACACTAAATAGCTAAAGCCCATATGTGATATGGAGATAGTTTATTTAGGAGTTAAATGATTTTACTAACACTAAAGCCCATATTATGAATTTAGGGGTTAGAGATTCTCAACAACCACAAAGCTCATATGTTCCAAAATCGAACAACATATTGATAATTGCAATTGTTGTATATATATGTTTGTTGTTTATTTAAGAGGCATGAATGATTGATCATGGACTAGGAAATCATAATATATGTTCTCATATGGATATGTAATTACTTGCTTAATTTTAATTAAATTCATTGAGCCTTTTGAGCTATTTTGTTTATGTAATCCTCACCTTGGAATGCCAAGGATATAAATGTACATATGTAGATATGGAAATATAAGAACAAGAAGAGGTTTAACCCATAAGATGCCTAATGGGAGCATAAAGATTCAAGTATTGTATTTTCATTAGGGATGGCAGCGGGACGGGTTTTTCATTACCCGTACCGCCCTGTCAATATTTATTTATACCCGCCCCGTCACCCGCCCCGCTACGGGGTGGGGCGGATATCCGCGGGTATACCCATTTTTATTTATTTATTTTCTTTTTTCTTTAAAAAAATTATTTAATATTAATTTTTCATATATACATATATTCCTTTATATCTCTTTTCTACATATCTATACAATATAATTTATCTTTTACATAAAAAAAGCTATAAATTAAAAATGATATATATATATATATAATATTTGAAAAATAAAAAATATATATATTATATATATATAATTGGGGCGGGCTATAGCATTACCTGCCCCACCCCGAACCCGATTCGGATTTTTAATTTTAAACCCACCCGCCCGCCCCATTTAATAAACGGAGTGGGGCGAGGTGGGTACTTGAATTGCCATCCCTAAAAATGCTTATAATTTGATTAACCTAAGTTTTAACTCATTCCTTGTGGCTATGAATTGAGCCCATAGCTAGTCCATGATCATACCTATATTTATGTTGTCCATTTTATGATATATATGTGATATATATAATACATGTGATGTATGCTAAAATGGATAATGTGCAAAGTGAGACCTTATAAAATAAAGTCCAGAAAATCTTCCAAATGAAATATTAAGTTATGGTTCTCCATTGGAACAATAATTCTTTTGAAGTTATTGTATAGCATATGATGTTGCAAGTATAGGATACATAGTTTGACAATAATGGCAAATGAGTACCTGAGCCATACAATGTTTAAATCTCTATATTTGTTGGTCCAATGAGTTTGACTTAACTAATGTGAATGGCCAATAACGTGTATCTGAGGTCGGAAGCATTAGGAACTGGATTGATTGAGCCTCACAAAGAGTTGTGATGAACAAGTGTTGTTCACTTATTAGATTTCAAATTCTCAATAATGACAATGTGTATCTGAGAGCATTTGACAATCTTATAAGAATTCAATCACCCACTAGAAATCCACCCCAATAGGATTTCCGTTTCCTACTTAGAAGTGTAAGAATCGCAAAGTTAGTGGGAGTACCTTTATGATTAAAGACCAAATCATTATGGAAGTTGTAATTTACATAGAACTAATAATCTTTTTATTTTCTGCAGTAATCTGATAAAATGAGCAAATCTTGTCCCATTTCGAGTATTATAACTGATAAAAAACTCACGGGACCTAATTTTATAGACTGGTTTAGAAACCTTAAATTAGTCCTTGCTTACGAAAAGATTAGTTATGTAATTGAGTCTGTTGTTCCTGGTCCTATACCTGTAAAGGCCACACCAGAGGAACATGCTACTCTAAAGAAATGGCAAGAGGATCAGGATTTTGCTAGATGTTTAATTTTGGCTTCAATGTCAACTAATTTACATAAGCAACATGAAAATTATACTGAGGCAAGGAGCAGTCTGAACCATTTAAAAGAGTTATATGGGGAAGAAAGTAGAACTGCTAGATATGAGATATCGAAACAGTTGTTCCAAACCAAGATGTATGAAGGGGAGAAGGTTGGGCCTCATGTTCATAAGATGATCAAGCTCATTGAGCAATTGGAGAATTTCTCCATGGATGCCAACCTTCAAACGGATTTAATCCTTCAATCCTTATCGGATTCCTTCTCTAATTTTATAATGAATTATATTATGAATAAGATAGAATCCACTCTTGCCGAATTTGCATAGTTGTCTTGTTACCGCCCAATGCACATTTAAAGGTAAAGGAAAGGAGGTTGCTTTAGTTGCTTCTTCTAGTAGTAAGACTACAAAGAAGAAAAGCAAAAAAAGAAAGCCTCCAAACTTAAGCCAAGTGGTGGTGTGAGCAAGGATAAGCCCACAATGGTAGTTTCGGATGGTGATGGAAAGTGTTTCCATTGTGACCAAAGTGGACATTGGAGAAGGAATTGCCCAAAGTATTTAGAGACTTTGAAGGGCAAGAGAAAGAACAAAGAGAAGGGCAAGCCTTCGGAAGGTATGTCTTTTAACTGTTCTATTTCCAATACTTCACATGGTTCATCAAAGGCTTGGATACTTGATAGTGGTGCAAGTTCTCATATTTGTATTTCTATGCAGGAGTTAACAAGCAGTAGAAGCTTGGA
>CATKHJ010224290.1:0-11281 GCA_949750685.1 Vernicia montana | reverse complement strand
ATTTAGCTACTCAATATATATTTTTATTAAAATTTTCTAACACACAATTTATTAATTAAAAATACATTTTATTGAATCAAAATTTTAAATACTTAATTTCATGAAATATTCTCATTACTTTAAATATATCATTTTAAATATCAATTATAATATACATAATCATATTTCTAACTTAAAATAAAATTTCAAAAATTTTAGAAATTTCGGGTTGTTACAAATAGTTTGGAGAGTAACAAAAAAAGGCTGAGTATATATTAAATTTTCCGGCACATACCCATTCTATTTTGAATATGTGAATTGTACTTGGTTATTTGATCTTAAAATTGATAAGTTACCTTTGTTTACCTTTGAAACTTTGAACCCCTAATTGATTCTCTATGTGTGCAAATGTTATATTTGATTGGAACTCTGACTTAAGTCAAAAAGTAGAAATTCCCTTCTTTCCGTGAGGGGATCACCGAACTCTGTGCACAGTGACTTGAACCTTGCTAGGAGGTATTTGAATGCCCTAGCCACAGGACCTAGCTAATCTTGTGCCTTAATATGTAACATAAAATCTAACATGAAATCTGTGAGTCTCGCAGTACTATTTTATATAAGAACTGTGAATTTAATTCACAGGAAATTTGTTTATAATTTCTGCTAAACCATTAAATGTATTGATTTGGAAATTGTTGATTACCTATTGTGTTAACCCATTGAACCAATGATTCTATTGATGCATCCCAATTGTTGTGCCAGATTATTTATTATATATTCACTGAGATTTAAATCTACCCGTTTTCCCTTATTTTTTTTTTTTAGGTTAGTGGATTCAGAGCGCAAGTATCCTTCTTCACTTGCTGTTAGAGTTTTAGCCGATATTTTGTACTGGTTATGTGAATATAATATAGAAATGTATAGTAAGAATTTGTAAATGTGATTATATATGGTGATGTACAACAGTATTATCTAGTAACTCCATGGTACTTAATTAAACATAAGTGTGATATGGTATATGAATATAAATGACCGGACAAAATATAACAAATTAAATTAGTAAAGTGTAATGGTGATTAGGAGGTAGCTTATGCTTTAAATGGAGTTGAGGATATAAGGTGGTAATATTAAGAGTGTTCTATTTTCCTTGCAGGTTTGATCTTGGGGAGATGTAAATGTACTGCCGGTATACCGCCGAAGTTACATTGGTATTCTAAAAAGAGTTAGGTTCTATGGGTTTTCGGTGGTGTATGCCTACCCATGCCCTAGGACCGTCCATTCCAAAAGTGGAATGTGACATTATCTATAGTAACCATCTAAATCTGATTGTACCCCACAAACCCATCACAGATTGAGTACCACTTTCTCATTGCAACATTGTCCATGAGGACATCTATGTGAGGCAAAGGAAAATCATCCTTCGGAGATGCCTTATTCAAATTCCTGAAATCCAAACATTCTGACTCTACCATCCTTCTTCGGCATTGGAACTATGTTTTCCAACCACTCTAGATAATCCACTACCTCTAGGAAACTCACATCGACTTGCTTCTTAACCTCTCCTTTATGAGATTCGCCCATTCTGGCTTTAGACTCCGTAGCTTCTGCTTCACTAGTTTAGCATCAGGATACAGTGAAATTGTGTGCTCCACTATCATTCTGTCTATCTCAGGCATACCGACGTAGCTCCAAGAAAAATCCTCTTGTTTTTTGGTGTGCAAGTCTCTCAATCCCTCCCCAAATCCATCTGTAAAATTTAGACCCAACTGTAGTGGTTTTGGATCCTCGTATGTGCTTAAATTAAATTCATGTAAATTCAATGTGTTGATATCATAAAGATGCATGTATGGATTTAATCTATGAATTCTCCCATCGGGAAAATATCAAACAAATAAGCAAAATTAAATTTCATTTCATCATAAAACTCAAAATCAATGTTCTCGATGAATTACTCCTCATTAAATACATCAATAAATTTATTCTCTTAGATAGTTCCTTTCCTAGCAGGATCACTCTTATCTCCTTCTTTAAACAAGTATTTTACTCTTTCCACCAGGTCTTCAATGCTTTCTTTTGTTGTAGCTTCTTTCACTTAGCTTGCCCCCAGACTCTTAAACTTCACCAGGTGCATCACATCAGCAAAAATCTCAAAACCTAGAAATTTCTTACCCTCAAACAACACTAGTTCTGGGAATCCATAGAAAGGATGAGATTCATTTTCCTTGACAAACCTTCCATTCATACCCAGACGACCCAGGGCATTCTTAGGAGGATTATCGGCATCATAACCCAGCCTATGCCTAGTAGTCTAACCTTTGAAGTCAATTGGCTCAGCTACACCTTGATTATTTTTGTTGAAACCCATACCATGAAAGAAGTTCTAAGCTTGCATAATCCTAACCGCTTTAGGATCCATCCAATCCACATAGATCCCACACACTTCAAAGCCAGTTATTAGAGGTCTTTCATCGAAGTCTACCTTTAGCATAACCACTATATCATCATTTACAGCATTGATAGTCTTGATTCCATTCCCAAATGAAAACTTAATCTTCTAGTGGAGAGTAGAAGGTACTCCACCAAGTGGATGGAACCAAGGACGCCCAAGTAGCAAAGCAAAAGTCAAAGGGATGTCCAGCACAGAACTCTACTAAGGATTTGATATCCCCCACTTTGACAATTGTCTTGAAGGTCCCTTCTACTGTTCTCTTAGAATTATCATAAGCCCTTATCACTGAATCAGAGGCTTTCATGTCTTTGGTAGTCATCCCCAGCTTTGGCAAGACTCTCAAGGGACAAACATTGATGGCAAACCCATCATCAACTATAGCTCCAGCTATCTTCATGTCCTTAACTTATATCCTAATGATCAAGGGTTTAGTATGGTCCTTCCCTTCTGCAGGTAGCTCTTCATTCATGAAGCTTATAATAGGAGTCTTAACTCCAACCAATCCAACTAACCCTTCAGGTGAAATTGTAGCAGTTACAGGCATAATAGCTATGGCCTTTACTAGAGCTTCTGTGTGCCTTTTAAAAGTCATCAGTAGTTCCCATATACTTAGGTTTGCAGGGGTTTTCTTTAATTACTTCAGCAGAGAGTCATTCTCATCTCCCTCCTTACTCTTTTCACTCACCCTTTCATTCTCTCCCCTATTATCAACTTCTTTTTTGATAGGAAGTTGATAGACTCTTCCACTATAAGTCAAACTATTAACTGCCTCTATCTCTTTTCCTTTATTCTCTCCTTGAATTCCTCCCAGAAATCTGAGTATTGAACCTCAACCTCATCATCCCAAATATTAATGGTTAGGACTTGGAACAACTCTGACTCATTTTCTCTCATCTTAAACCCACGGTGTTTAACCCACTCTCGCTCTTTCTTTTCTCTCAAATCCTTCTCTTTAGGACTCTCTTTCAGAGGTGTAAAGCAATTGAGGACTTGCTCTTCAGTCATACTTAAGCTAATCAAGTAAGTATGCAAAGGAGGCGCATTTTGATAGTTGGGAGTGGATTAGCTCTTATATTAGGTTGCTCTGGATTTGGGATTATCTTGTTATTAATGAGATCTTGTATCTCATGATGCAGTCTTTCGCATTTGTTTGTATCATGCCCCGCTACTTGATGGAAGGGGCAGTACAAGTTGGCATTGAACCTTGAAGGAAGAGGATTAGGCAATGGCCTCGGATCCAAGGGTTACAGAATATTCTTTTGCATCAACCTATCTAGAACTGCAGATAGGGGTTGGTTAAACTATGAGAATTTCCTTTGATCCTTGACCATATTCACATCAGTGATCTTCACATTACTACCCGAAGCTTGATAACCCGACTGCTGGTTTCTTGGCCTAGAACCTTATGTCTTAGACCTGTCATAATCAACTTCTTCTAATTATAAACCTAGGTCATACAGATTCTCAAAAGTCTTCAGAGGCACTAAAGATAGCCTATTATACAGAGCAAGTAAGGATCCTTTCACAATAAGGCGAACATGTTCCTTCTCAATAGGCTTATTCATCATATTTGCAGCCTTTTCTCTCCATCTCATAATGTAGTCCAAGAAGGTTTCACCGAACTTCTTCCTAGTAGATTCCAAATCTTTGCGGGTCACCTCAAGTAGAGTGTTGTAACCATATTGAGTTATGAAACTCTCATAAAGTTCCAATCTTCATGCTCACTCTTGTCTAGGTCATAATACCACTTCACTACAGCCCCGTCAAAAGAAGTTGGGAAAAGCTGTTGGATCTGCTGCTCATAAGCCCCAATTGTGCTCATCAATGTGGCATACATATTTAGATGGATGTTGGGATCACCAGTCCCCTTGAACTTAGTCATATCTAGAACTTTGAATCTGTTAGGTAGCTTGTCAGCTCCATCTATAGTTAGAGCACTCAGGGTCTTGATCTTATCAAAGCCTTTCCCCTTCAACAGTTTCTCAATATGGTTCATCTGGCTTTTCAATTCCTCATTCTCTTTCGAGGCCTCCTTCTGCTTATTTTAGAGATAGTCATCCATGTCAAGGAATACATCATCAAAATTATGGTGTCTATTTCCTTGATTCAGAGCATCAGTTTATTGCTTATCATTTTCCACAGCAACATTGGCAGCACTTCCAGCACCATAGGCCTAGTTCACAGGGTTGGAAAGTGGGGGAATATGATCATTCAAAGCCCAATTGATCTAATCCCTAATCATGGCTGCCAATCTAGTCTCTAGGACAAGTCCGATGGTAGTTTCCAAATCTTCTACCATTTTAGTGGTATTCTCGATTTCAATTTGCGGTGGAGAAGTGTGAATTCAGTCTTTTACCTCTGTATCTTACTGAAATGGGGAGCTAAGTGGAGTGTCTTCTTTAGCTAGTGGATTCTGTCTTAAAATTACCAACTCCTGAACTACAATTGATTATGATCTAGGTGGAGTGCGACGGACTAGTCTGCCCCTAGGTCATTTCAAAGTAACACTACCCCAATTCTTGCGTGGAGCTATAACTGCAGAATAAAGGGGTTAGAAGAAGTGTCATGATGCATGGGATGCATGGTATGCCGTGATACTATTGTATCTTCATTTCAAGTTGTCAAGTCAAACAATTTCCTTTCTTTTCTATGTTTTATTCCCATACCTCTAACTTTTGCCTAAAGAACTTGAGGATTGTTCTTTAGCGATGTTTTATTTTTCTTTTATTTTATTTACTCTAACTTTTGCCTAAGCCGCCCTTTCGGGGTTTTCGACTTAGCGAGCTTTCATTTTTTTATCATATTATTCTATTCTTTCTTTTTTTGCAATGCTAAAAGGGAATATAAGAATGAAACAAATGGAACTTTTATTCTCAAACAACTTGGAACGACAATCTTTCTCTTATTACATCAATTGAAAAATGAAAGGAAATGTTGACTACAGCCTAGAATTTATGACCACATATCATGCAAATAGGTCCAAAGGAAGTCCCCACAAACTCATTGTGTGGCATAGGAAAATCGTAGTTGGAATCCTTGAACTCTGATGAGACGATCCAGCTTGGTTCAGCCCATCGATGATGAAAGAGGTACTTTGGGCAAGTCGGCTTCTAGTTCTAGGGAAGAAGAAGTTATAACCTCAAAAGTCATATTGGGGGACGAGTCTGTATTAACTCCAATCCATTCCATCATTCCAATATGAAACTAGGCGACTGCTTTTGCCTTCATACTGGGCTAACCAGTCTTTGGTCATCTTTTCCACTTGGGCTCAGCCCACTAAAGCCCTAGAAGAGCTTCCAAAATATTCCTTAATAATGGAAAAATTCTCTTTTGGGGGTGAGTAAAAGGTAACTTCTGGGTTGAAAGTAACATTCTTGCCCTTTCCTTTGATTTTCATCTTGTTTTGGACCGAGGTATCATAAGGACTCTTGTTGTTTAGAGAAGTCATGTCTGATTAAAAACAAAACTAATCTTAGATGCCTACAAAACAAAGGGTTAGCATGATGATATGATGACTAAGCCCACATGATGTATGAACAAAGTACAGTCAAACGCATGCTCAAGTTATTTTAAACCTTCCAACCTTATTCCTCCCATAAACATATTGGTCTTAGTCTTTTCTTTCCTAGAATTTTGGGCCTTGGTTTAATGATCCAACAGGGGGACCACAAGCCCGTTTTATGCATAACTCTCTTAAGGAACAAGCAATAGCCCAATCAATCTATGATCCAAGTCTATTTGATAAACCAATTGAAATCCAATAAGGATGTTGGGCTTGGATTCATACATGCATAAAACACATTTGAAAAATCCTAGGGAAAATTTCTAAGTCATTACATGGGCTTTAGTCGGCTTACAACTTAAGGCTCCTACAAGTGAGAAATGGCTTGCACCCAAATCTTTTTATACCCTAAGGTACTGACTTGTGAGTGGTAAGGCCAATTGAGGAAATCCAGAGGTCAAGTGGAGTTAAGAGATCCTTTCCTTGACAATACACTAGGTTAAGGGTGAGGCATGCACGTGGTGAGTGTTGTGATGCAAGCCCATCAAACCCAAACAAGTCAAACATTAACAAAGACCAAAGTCAAAATCAACTTCTCATATCCCAAGTGGAGTCGCCACTGTCGCGTCAATGTTAATATAAGATTTATTTGGGCTTTTATTATGCAAGCAGTTTATATCACTTTGTGCAGTTCATGCCAACATATATCTTTGCATAATTTAAACAAATTATAAATCATGTTATCAAGACTTGATTCATTATGAAATATTTAAATCTTACCAAGTTATTTACTAGCATGCCAAACTTGCTATTTAGTCGGTTTCTAAACATGCCTTTAATTCCTAATCCAATTAACCCTAAATATGCCATTTACTAACCAATTATTTTAGGTTCACATACAATCATGCCAAATTCAACCAAAAATAAAACAAAAAAAAAAGCCTAAACATACATCTAACCAAATCAATCATTCTGAACATGCCAAAATTCTAAGTTAATTAATTAATTAATTATTCAACTTAAATCATGCATTTCTAAGGTGATTCATTCAAGTTAATATTAATTTTATACAATGTACTGAAAAATAAACTTACCAAGTGGTGTAATTAACAAAGAACCTAAGTCTATCAACCTAGTTACTAAGAGGAAATGGGAAAGGGGTCCTTCAAAAGGTGAAGGATTAATTACATACCCTTAAAATAGAAATAAAATAGGAAACCACCTACTGAACCTTAACTAAAACACTAAAACACTTAGAAGGAGACTAGAAGCTCTAAAAACTTAAAAAAAAATACAAAAAAAAGCAAAAATAGTGACAGAGAAGCCTAAAGGTGCATGCCTCCTAGATGTGCCAATGGCATGGGGTGCACCATGGGGGTGTGCGCCCCTGGATGCGCGCTCCCCAAACGTCCAGATGGCCTCCTCTAGCCCTTTTTAGCTTCTTTCCAGCCAAATTATAGTTGCCTCTTCTGTAAATCTTTGGTATAGACCTCAAAACGACTTTCCAAAAGCTCCAAACACACTGAAACTCAATGAAAAACATTAAATCATGATAATCAAATCAAAACAACCCAAAAAAAAAATGTAAGAACATTATAAACTTAATATTTAATTTTGATGTTGTTCTAAACATGTTATTTATTATTCTAAGAATATGAAAAACAACCTAATGAAACATATACTAAAATGTAGTTATAACAGAAGATCAAATAATAGAACACCTATATAAACATATTATCAAAATAATGAAAATAGCAAGAACTTAATTAATTATGTATATAAACTGAAATTTGAAATGTAGATTGACCAAAAACATGTTCTGATCCTCCTCCATTCACTCATAACAATACTAAATTAAAGAGAACATACACTAAACATAATTAATTGAAAAGAAATTACAGCAACTATATGCATGATCATGAATATATGTGAATGACCACAATAGAAATTAAAAGAAAACGATATCCCCCAAATTAACTTATCCCTTGACTATTTCAAATCCTTTGAGGATCTGAGACAATGGGATTCATAGGTTTAGGGTGGATTAACCCTCAGGTTTCACCAACATTAGACATACCTTGTTCTTCATGAGGAGTAGTTCACAAAATCCTTGATTTTGGTTTAGGTGTTTTTGTGTTTTTATGTTTTTTTTTTCAATTTAGAAAAGAGAGTTTAAAGAGGTCCAGTAGAGGAGAAGAGTCTCCAAGTTCATAAGTTTTTTTTCCTTCCAAAATCAGCAGTCCCTTTTCTAAAAAATTATTTTGCTTTTATATTTTCTTTTTCAAAACATGAATTTTTAACCAAAAACAATCCTTTAAAATTTTTTGAAAAGCAGATTTGGGGATAGGGGATGATCTGTTATCCCTGATCCGAAAAGGATCAGGGATAAAAAGATCAGCAAAATTTCAAAATTCAAGAAAATTTGAATTTTGGAGCTAACAGGGGGGCAAGGGGCGCGTGAGGGTGTGCCTGTCCCTAGTCTGTCCAGCTCTAAAGATCAAAACGTAATTTTTTTACCCGCAATAACCAAAATGTAATTTTTTCAAAGTCCCTATTTTTTTCAAATTTCGCACAATTAAACCCAAAATTTCTTAATTTCTGAAAACATTTTCCAATTAGATTTCCAAAACTCCCAACTTTACACCAAAAGACATTCTGTGAACCACTCCCAAGGAAGAAACAATCCATTTTATCATCATCGAGTTTCAGAGTCGAAAATTAAGCGTTCACAACCATTATAATGAACCTTTATAGCAAATAGTCCATCTGCATACCAATGTCAAAGCATGTGTAAATTATAACAGTGAATAAACTTGTGATTACTTTTATTACTACTAATACTAATACTAGTTCTCATTAACAACAAGTACCATTGAAAGATGCATGCATTTTTATCTACTATGAATTTGGAGATTGAAAAATATAAATAACTTAATTTGAAATATAGCACACTTACACTTATATAAGTTTATGGAAGTAATTTATGTTTTTTACTATATGTCTGTGTGTGAGAGTGAAAGGAGAGAGAGTGAGAGAAGAATACTTAAATAAACTCATATTGATCATATTATATATTCAAACTATTTCTCTTGTTCATCCACAAATTTTACACAATTCAAGATTAATCAATGTGTACACTGATATAAGCCTATATTCTATCAATTTGGATATAGGTAACCCCTAATTAGGCATGACTAATGGTTGTTTGAGTTCAAAATTTAATTAAATTAGTGTTCTGCTTGAATCAGTATACTAATTACTAATTAGGATAAAGCAAATTTTACCCCTAATTAGGAACTATCAGCCATGTTGTTGCAGTTTGTGCAATTTACTAATTGAGACTATTTATTTCAACCTAATTACACCTAATTAGCCTCATCAACTAATATATCACTTAATTAAGTAATATAATAACAAAATCAATAATTACATGCAATTGTAAGAATATATTATTAGAATATGCCTCAATTCAGTAACATTAAATTCCATTATCTATATTAGTTACTTTGTTAGTCTTTGGTGTATTTAGGTTTTGTTATTCAATGTCAAAACACTAAAACAAAAAAGCCCCAATATTATTTATCTTAGAAATCCTTAAGCTAACAGTATTCGAAAAACCCCAATTTTCAAACATTAATTAATTATTGAACTGTAATTGAAAAAGATAGAGAATCTCTTTTGTTCTTACTTCGTTGTTGTGTCCCCATGGCAAAGCCGGTCCACTCACTTGTTGTTTAACTCAATTTTCCTTTGAAAACTCCAATTTGTACTTTACTCTTTTAGCATAATAAATATATTCTTATTTTTCTTATTTAACAAAAAGTCAAGTGAATTGAGCAGCAATTTGTCCCGCCAATTCACTCACTAGCTATAAATTAATATATTCAGTGGTAGAAGATTAGGATTAAATTTGCAAGGTTTAGAGTGAGAAATAGAAAGTGAGTGTGAAAGAGAATAGATAGAAAGTGAGCGTAAAAGAGATAGAAAGTAAAGTGAAAGAAAAAGTTGGGAGTCTCGATAAAAGTGAGTTAGTAACAAGTAAAAGTGAGTTTCCCCATGCAAGGAGAGAGAAAAACTGAGCTGAATGGATCTCTACACCCAACTTCTCATCCACCTTGATTGTCTCCACTGGTACACTTCTACTTCTTATTCTTCTTTTCTTTTAACCAATTTTCAAAGAGAGTAACTCATATATATATATATATATATATATATATATATATATATATATATATATATATATATACATACATGAGTTATATTTGGTAGTAATTGAAAGTAGAGATGGCAAAACTCGATTCGCCCCGACGGGGAATCTCCGCCCCATTACCATAGACGGAGCGGGGATGGGATTGAGTCTCCCTGTCTCGATTCCATAAAATTAATATATATGTATTTTTTTATTATAATTTCATATTACATATATATGTAAATTATTAGTTTTCTTTAAAATTATATTATTGAGTATTTAATTTTATTATTATTATTTAAATATTAATTAATAATATATAAAACTTAACATAAATATGTATAATATATTTGTCAAAATATATAAATTATAAAGTTTTAACATTAATAAAATTATAAAAAAAATAAATGAGGATCCCTGTCCCCGCCCCGAACTTGATTTACCCCGCCCTGCCTTTGCCCGGACTGTTTATGGGGTGAGGACTGGAATCTCAAAATCCACCCCGCCCCGCCCTATTGTCATTCCTAATTAAAAGATTTATTGTGGGTTTTATGAATTTTTGAAGAGAAGATCAAGGGCAAGTGGAATTCGTTGCGTAGGTAATTTAACATATATGTTTTCTTCATGAAACAACTTCATTTCTTCCTTTAATCTTCTTTTTCTATTTTTTTTTTTATTCAGTCATATTTGATGTGGCTAAAATAATCACGTCAATTCAAGCCGCTTGAATTTTAGCTGAAATCCTTATTAGTGACAAAAGCTAAAATTAGAAAGAATGATATTTGATTTGGCAAAATTAAAAGTTCATGTTAAAATTGCAAATTTCATGAAAATTTTTATAATTAACCCAAAACAAAATCCCCAAAAAGTTAGGAATGACAATGAGGCGGGACGAGGCGGATTTTGAGATTCTCATTTTCACCCCATGAACAGTTGGGACAAAGGCAGGACGGAGTAAATCAAATTTGAGGCGGCATGGGGATTCCCATTTATTTTTATTTATAATTTTATTAATGTTAAAATTTTATAATTTATATATATATATATATATATATATATATATTGTAGAATCGAGGCGAGAATCGAGATGGGATGGAGCGTAGAATCAAGGCAAGAATCGAGATGGGATGGGGCGAAGAGACTCAATTCCAACTCCGCTATA